>JASDQU010308644.1:62351-79482 GCA_032191745.1 Picea mariana
CTCCAGGCACTCTACCACTGCCTCTTACACCTGGTTTCCTTTAGCTGTTACGTGACGAATCCCATGCCATGCCCAAGGGTCGGCCACACAGAGGCTCTCCATGGAAACCTCGCTGGCCTTCTGTCTTGCCCCCTAAATTGCCTTCCAATTGCTCCTCTCCTTCCCTCCAGCCTGATCCAATTCTTCCTGCCTCCCTCGCTCCTCCCGTTTCACAGTTTGACAGCTTAGCTATCATTCCCAGGCTGTCGTGTTCCTCTTCACGTCACCTTCTTGTCCCCCCAACGGTCGAGCCTCCCCTTACACCAGTTCTTGACACCTTAGGGAAGACTATGGGAGAGCCACCTCCTTGCAAGCCTCAGAACACCAAGAACCAATCCTCTGACTCTTTCTTCAACACGTAGCTGAGAGAAAGCCTCGCTATTCTCTTCGGTTTGGTCTTCGAACTCCATCAAGGGGTGGAGGACCTTCAGTTCCATCTGTAAACCACGGATGGAAAGGTTGCGGTTCTTATTTAACTCCTTTCCTCCCTGCAAGAGGATTTCCCCTTAGACCCGGCAGGTGCAGCTTCAGCAGAGGAACCCTGTGTAGTGACCAGTGAAGGTAATGCCCAGACGCAGCGATCCGTAGGGAATGGGATGGAGCCTGCCAATCACGAGGAAATGGCCATGGAGGTGGACACAGCATGGCGCGCACTGCAGGATACCTCGCCAGATGCTGACAGGGTTGAGAGAAGCATGGAAGCTGGAATGCAGTGGGCAGATCAAGTGACATACGTTGAGGAGGAACCTTGGTCCGAAGCCATCCATGCCACCTTGTCAGGTTATTTGCCAAATGTCTAAGCCCATTGGGGCACTTCAAGTTTCAATAGTTTCTTTACTTTTCAGCTGTTGACTAGTCAGTTTTAGACTGTTTCCTGAGACTATTACACTACCTATGCTTGACTCCCATGCTGGCTGGACTGGTTTCCCCTATGTTGGGGCAGTCCAGTAACTACAGTATGAATATTCTCTATATTTTGTACCTTTGTTTTGGTCTTGGAAGGCCTTTTATATATAATACTTCTAACTTACAAAAAAAAAAAAAAAAATTCCACAATTATTAATATATTACCTCTCATTTTTTTCATTCTACCTTTCCCCAACAGATGCTCCTGATCTTCAAATTTTTTGATGGAGTTCACATCCCAAATGCGATCCACTACATGCATAGTTGGCATTGATAATTTAGGAAGATATTGACTAATATACACCATGGATTGATATACCATATATCCCTCCACCATAGAACCCTCAGGATGTGCTCTTTGTCTAACCAACGCCTTCAATGATTTCAAGTGCCTCTCCACCATCCACATTGACCTTGTGTGAATATCTCCACAAATTTCAATCTCCTCAACTTGGTGTATGAGGTAGTGTTCTTGTGCATTGAAAAATTTTTGAGGTATATACTTTTGCATTTCACACATTAGACGAGGAATTTCTCTCTTCCAATACTTTATATCATCTTCATGGATTTATTTCAATAACAACCATCTACATGAGATCATGACACAAGAAAATAACATGTTTCAACATAACATAATATAATATATTACATTACAAGTAAAACATGTGTCCTTAAGTACAACAATAATTTGAAAGAACATTTTGCATATAAATCACAACTACTTACCTCATGTATTTTCCAAGATCATATATAACTTGTTTGGCGTTGTTGTCAAAGTCATTTGGGAGAGATAGCGGTAGAACATACTGTAACAAAAAAATGAATTGTTATTTGTTTTGACCAAAGTAGACAAAAAAAATAAAAATAAAATTAAAAGATGTATAAGGCCAATATATATAAATATGTATACCAAAATTATTACCTTAATGAAGGTATGCCAATCATGTGTTTTTACCCCACCAAAATCACCTTTCTTCGTTAAGATATTATTTATTTTTGAAGCAAAACCCGTGGGAAATTTAATTCTTTGAATGACCTCTTTTACATCATTGCTTTTTTGGTTTGTTAATAACCATCGAAGGTTATTTCGGTCTATTCCATCTGATGTATTTGATCGGATCACACTTCGCCTTGCATGATTGGCTTCCTGAATGTCAATACAAATTTTGACAATTTTTTCTTTGTCACTCCTACCATCTATGATTCTCCATAACGTTTCTGTCACATTCTTCTCGATATGCATTGTATCAAACAAATGAGCTATTTGTATCTCCTCATAGTAGGGAAACCTCATGAATTGAGTGGGATAACATTTCATTCCTCGTGGAAGCCCATTATTAATAGCTTCATGATGGCGACCTTCATGAAGCATAAAAGAAATCACAAAAATAATTATCAAATATGGTAAAATAAATTTAATGATTAAAATAAACATTCAAAACATTACATGATCTAAATCGATACATAAATAAATTGAGTACCTTGATGATTTCTATTATATTCCAACCTCCATATGTGAGGTGTCATTCTTCGTGGTTTTAAACCAGTCTCTTCTTTCCCATTGAAACGATGTTTTTCAGTAGTATGATAGCTCTGGTTCTTAGGGAGGAGGTGCCTATACTCATCAAACACCACCTTTCATAAACTTTTTGAATGATGATACTTCATCTTAGGACCACAAACTGGACATGCAAATTTACTCTTTGTTTGAAAACCTGCAACAAATGGATTAATGTCAATTATACGATGAGATTATTTAAAAATTAAACATGCAGCATGATATCATTAAAAAATTATATAATATTAAAGAGAAATATTAGAATGATACATACCACAAAAATGTGTTAGTCCCTGGGCATCATGAATTGTCCATAAAAGTATTCCACAGAATTTAAATTTATTCTCTCTGATTGGTTTACAGATGTCATGCATAGTGATTCCCACCCATAACTTTAGTATCTCATCGATAAGAGGCTCAATATATACATTCATACCTTTAACCTAGTACTTACCTAATTGTTTGAAGTTACACATAATTACTATAACCATGATATCATGTATATATAAGTAAATAAATAAACAAAAGATATTATGCAAAAAATGAAACAAATGAAAATGTTACATTCAAAACATTAATGTAAAAAAATACCTGGAACAATCATTGTCAACATTATGTGCTCCCTCTTTATTGACATCCAAGGAGGAATGTTATTGTTGATAACAAAAATAGGCCACATTGAGTAAATAGACCTAAGCTCTCTGAATGGATTAACATCGTCAGCTGCTAATGAAATCATAACATTACGAGGTTCATCTTTGAAATATACCCATTTTTCCTCAATTTCCCTAAATGCAAAACCATCGTAAAACATTCAAAGAACACCATCTCCACTTATGTTACATGCATGGTAATCCATAAATTGTGTTATGCTTTCACACCTGAACAATCACTAGGAACATGGAATTATGGGAATATGACAAAGAACCTTTCAAGGCACCCTTTTTGTTACTTGATCGGTTCAATATCTACTAATAAGACATTGCGAACATTCTATTTTCAAAGCATGTTTTCCATAATATATAATATGATCATTAGGACATGCATCTATAGTTTGATAATCCATTCCAATGTCTTTCATAATGGCATGCAAACCTCGATATGTGTGAGGTAAAATATTTGATGATGGTAACAAAAATTCACCTAACAATCTACAACATAACAAATAACTAGTTAATGTAAATAATATTAATCGTAAAAATTGCATTCTTATTTTACACATTAATTAACAATAAAAACAAATAGAAAAAAAAAATTATGTATAATATGAGACGAAACATATTACATACCTTAGGATCTGTGTCATACAAGTGTTCGAAAAATTATTCATAACCTTAAGTTCACTATCAACAATTTAGTGGAGAGAATATTTTCTCTTGATCCTTCATAAAGTCGTTTATTTGACTTTTCTAATAGAGGTTCATCATAAATACCATCACTATCCCCATCCTCATCCGGCTACGAAAACAAATCTTGGATCATTTGATTTGTCCCATCATCTTCTTCCATGGGATCATTAACTTGATTTGTCCCATCATATTCTTCCATGAGATCCTCATTTTCTTGATCATGTTCCTCAGCTTGTACAACATCATTTCTACTACTACTTGGTGCAATATTCTACGGAAAGTTAGAGGGCAACTCTAACTTTATAATTACAAACAATCATGCAAAATTAGTGTGTACTATAACAAATATTCAAACAATATATATACATATATATAATTTTATATAAAATTGACAATATAAAAAAAGATAATTAATATATAGCTAATTACCATGGGACAATATTCATTCGATTTGCCATCAATGTGTCCATATTTCCTACAATGTTTTGTAGTTGTTGCGATTAAAATTCTTATGGGATGTATTAGGAAATATTTTTTGCAAGGGCAATCACATCTACCATCACCATTTTCACTCACTTTACTTTTTTCCCCACCTCTAATCATATTCTACAACATTATTCCCCACAACTTCCGCACAAAAATACCATTTATGAACCGTTGTTATATAAAGATTGTCGCAACATCTTTAATTCATAAAATATCTATAGGTCACTATCGTCGCAATTGCGACGAACATTGAGCAAATCATTTTTGACTTTGTGAAACAGTATAACGATCATAACGGGCATATCGTCACTCTTACGATGAAAGTTGACCAAATCAATTTTGACTTTGTTAAATAGTATAATGGTCAATATGAACTGTAACAAATATTGTAACCGTTAATAGTTAGCGTCACTCTTGCGACGAATTCACACGTTCGTCGAAAAAGAGACGATCGTCCACTATCTTCATGAGCGTTGCGAAACAGACGAACATTTGATTCCATCGAGAGAGCGACGAACATGGGTTGGATTTATAACAAAATTGAATAATTGAACTTTTTCTCTTGAATTTTGCAACGAAAGGGTAGTTTTGTCACAAGTAGTCGTTGCAATTTTTTCAATATGTAGTAGTGTCGTGCCCTTATTTCTTGCAATTCTTGCAAGAGAGATTATCTTCCTTCACTGTGATTGAATTTTCTTTCTTCCCATTCCCTTTTCCTTTTCCATCCTTCTTTGACGATGATTCCCCTGATACATTAACTTTAGTTTTCCCTACTTCAATATGCATTTCTTGAACAGAAACCTCATCAAGATAAGTAGGTCCAAACATAAATAAAGTATTACAAATACAAGTAGGCAAACCTCTTATATGCTTCATAAGAGTTTCTTGTGAAGTCAATGGAACATCTAACATCAAATCCATCTTATGAAATTCATATGTATATTCTTGCACCGATTGTCCTTTTTTTAACTTAGGACTTTACCATTCAATTAAAGCCTTTTCCTTATATCCCAATGGATAGAACTTTTTCCTAAGTGCGGAAATAAAATCATTCCATGATGGAGAAATATTACCAACTTGTTGAGTTCTATGTTGCATTTTACTTTGCCACCAGATGAGAGTTTTGCGTTCAATATGAAGTGATGCCAATCTAATTTTTGTTGCCTCATCTTTGATTTGTTGCACATTACAATATACCTCCATATGTCTAACCACGTTATCAATTTTCTCAGCATTAACTTCACCATAATACATAGTCAAAAAAACCATTGCATCAAGTTTAAGTAATGGCATATCAAGCTTATGTTTATGAGAATTTTTTCTTGCAGTAGAAGTTGAACTTGTAATTGAAGAAGATGGAGATGAAGGAGGTGAACGAGGAGATGAAGGAGGGTCCTCTCCTTCTTCACTTTTGTCTTGCTTTGAATATTCCCCTTGAACCAGTCTCTTTCGTTCCAAGTAATCATCATACAACACTTTTACCATCTCCGACATGGCAAAGAAAGTTCTTTGAAATTCTCTTTCATTTTGAGAAAGTGTTACACCTCAAAATTACTCACTTCGATAGTGTCGCAAGTGTCGTCATTACGAGTGTTGTAAGTGTCGCATCTTGTCTGCAAGTGTCACATCTTGACTATAAGTGTTGCAAGTGTCAAAAATAGTATGCTTCCATATTGCCTATGTTGTGTCCATAATGACATCATGAAGACACTTAAGACACCTCAAAAGATAGTTTGGAAGAAGAAAAATCACTTGGCAAGAAGTACAAGCCCTTTTTCATTGAGAAAACCACAAAAAAATTGATTTTTGGAGAGTGCTCCCCTACCCACTGTTAGGGAGCACTGGTGCACCCTTAGCTTCTCTGGGGAGTGTTTGAGCGCCCTGTGCACCCCTTTGGGGGAGCGTTTCCCTCTTTTTAGAAAATTCTGGGTTTGTTGAAGCAAATTAGGGAAGAATCCCTCAAATCCTGAAGGTAGTTGGATTCGAATAGATGGTTAAGGCATGATCTTAGGGGATATCTTGAAATAAAGGAGAGGAATCCTCAACTCATCCCAAATATCTCTCAAGTGGTTGGACCCCTCCAAGGTCATATAAGGAGGCCTTCTCATGGTGAAAGGCACAATGGAGAATTGAGATTGATACCAAACTTATGATCTTGTAAGTGGTATTGAAGAATGACAATTGAGAATTACATCAAACTTATGATCTCATGAGTGAGATTCCATCAAAGCAATCAGTGGATATTGATTGAGAAAAGGGGTTTGACAAGGATAACTTGAAGAGGTTGTTGCACCTTTATTCAAAAGATTGTAAGTACTTTACTTGTTCTCATTAATATAATCAATGCTTGGCCTGTTTCTTTCAAAATTATACTTGTTCCATATAAGTTTGTCTAAAGTAGATGGATCTATGATTGAGATAATATCAGTAGAGTAGGAAGTCTGTTATATCTTTGTTTGTTTTGCAGGACCTATCAAGGAAGATCAAAGCTCAGCCTGGACTTTGAAAGAACAAACGTTGTTCATAAGGTACATATCTTTCTCCTTCTCTTTCTTTCATTAGCTTGATTAGATCTAAAAGAAACTTAATGTCCATGTTAAGCATCTTTTGTCTTGGCCTTAGGAGTTTAGAGGCCAAGAGGGAATCCACTTGTCTGCAGGGGGATTCACCTTAATTAGAATTTGGCGATTCCACTAGGGAGGAGCTCTTATTTTTGTTTCCTTTCCTAGATTTCATTTTATCCCTTTGCCCACTCACTTAACCTTCTCCATGATGTTTCTCTGATCCTTAGATATTATTGTTGTCTTTTGGTTCATCTTACACACTAGATTTTTGCATTTTTCCTAAGTTTTTTTTTATTATCTGGGAAAAATTCTGATTTTTTAGAGGTAAGGGCTCCCCTTCCCTTAGCACCAGGGCGTTGGCACTCCCTTTTAGTCTTCTATAGAGTGTTGGAGCACTCTGTATTCCCTTTTGGGGGAGCGCTACCCCATTTTCTACAAAAATCTTCTTAAAAATTGGTTTTTTCTTAGTCTTTTTGTTGATTCATCTGCTCAGGGTTCATGCTATCTTAGTGTGGCCTTGTTTAGCCTCCAATTCTTTGATTTCTAAGGATTAATCATCTATTGTTTGGATTTTTGACATTTTTCCTTGCTTTGCAATAACTCTTTGTCCTTGACGATTCAAAGTCAATTTGTCATTTTCTTCTCATTTATCTGATTGAGTGAAAACTTTGTAAGGAGTTTCAAAGGTATTTTGCACTTTTCTTTATGATATTTAAGTCATCTTGTCCAAGATATTTCTCCTTCCTTTTGAGTTTTTGGCTTTCTGTTTCTTGTTTGATCATAACAAGGGTGTCTTTTGGTTTATGCGAAGTTTTCTTCTAGATTGCTTAAATCTCACAACTCTTGAAGTCTGATTAGCATAGGAAGATTTACATATACTGGTTATCAATCACACACAAACATTTTAGCATTGCATTGGATTCCTTATTGAGGACTATTGCATGAGGTCATTTCATATTAGTGTTTGACAATGAAAGGAAAATCCTTCTCCTTCCCTTAATTAGACATTCATTGAAAGAAAAGATTGCTTATCATTTCTTATGCATGTTTTGGGAATTTAGTCATAATATCATCAGTCTTCACTCTCATACACCTATGAGTAAACAACAGCCACTAAATCAACGCTTAACTAAAATTTATTAGACTGTTTACATCCTTGTTAGAAAACCTACATTAGTTTAAGGTGTAGGGCTTTGGAATAGGTTGAAAGGATAACTTTCCAAAGCTATCAAACAAGCTTAGCATCTTGCGATAGGGAGAGAAAATCCAATTGTCATATAGGATTTTTGGGATCCCCCTCTCACACAGGGGTTATGAACGAGGTCACATTCGGTTGAGTTACAGAGATTATCCCTCCGTGGTTCAACTGTTTGTAATGGTTGGATCGTATATTGGGGGTCACTTGAGGGTATACCCAAAATTATGTGTTGGAGCTTCTTGAGTTGATTTCAGGCTTGTTATCCTACCCATACGTTTGGATCAGACTGTCAATTTTCCTTTCCCAAGGGCTAACTACGAATTGGTGACCTTAGTAGCCTTAATCTTTAGGGTCCCACACAAGGTGACGGTGAAGGGAAGTCTCACTGTACCTGGAACAGATGTTGGTCAAACTCACTTGAGCTCCTTGTAGGGTAAATCCAAAATTACTGCGTGGAAGCTTGCACCAAGGCGTGAGTCTGTTAAGCAGTTCATCAATGTAAATGATCCACCCGCTCTATACCTGCCCCTTCCTATTTTGATCTCATGACGTTGGATTTCATCACCAACTAGTGGTTTCATTGTGGGAAGGTTTTTTTTTATTGTTTGCTTCTCAGATTCATAGCGTGTGTTGGTTGTGTTACTTAGTGGACCTTAGGTCGAGTTAGTGTTAATGGAATCAAATCCTGAGAGTACCAATGGAGGAACCCCTTCTCCTAGGGAACCTTATTCCTTTCCTTCATTTGGAAACTATGGTCCTCCGTATATTGCCACACTGAGTCTTTCGGGACTCACCATCGGATTACCGGTTTGGTTGTTCCCCACTCCGGTGATCTCAAATCCTCCCAATGTTTCAACTGCACCTAATACTTTAGATGTCAGTTTACCACCCACACATCAACCTCATGTTTAATGTTCACCTTCTTTTCCCATTAAGTCTCCTTCCCTTTCTCCTTCTTTGTCTAGTGAAATCTCTAAAGCAAGTAGCCAGGTTGATCAGAAAAAGAAGAAACGAAAAGAGAAGAAGAAGAAGAGCCCAAAAAGGACCAAGGCTCCAACAACATCAGATGTTGGATCCAAGCAGCCAGCTACTATTAATCATATTGGGAGTGTTGATGAGGTCAACAAGATTCAAATGAGTTATCTGAAACCCAAATTCCCTTGCAGTCTTTGTAAGGGTGACCACTTTAGGAAGGATTTCCCTAGTATTCCAAAGATCTTAGAAATGTGGTCCTCCACATCATTAGCCTCTATTGGACATGTTGGTGATACCTCATCAACTAGTGACGTCAAGGTTGGTAAGAAGAAGACAACTATCAAATTCCCTTGTATGTTATGCAAAGGTGATCATTATTCTCACCTTTGTCCTCGCATGGACGAGGCTTCTTCTCTTTTGGAAAAAATTCAACTTCCAAAAGGATATCGTAAGATTTTCCCCAACCCATCATTAGTTGATGGATTGGTCAATCTGGTTCCATCCCCGGTCAGTCCGATTGATCAGGTGGTCAATCTAGTTTCATCCTCGGTTGAACCACTCACCAAAGTAGTTAATCCAGTTCCATCATTGATCAACCCTACTCTTCATAAAAAGAGTGTAACCCAAGTAGTTGATCTATTTTCATCCTCAGTTGACCCCACTCTCCCATTATAGAGTGACACCAAAGCGGTCAATCTGTTTCCACCTGTCGACCCCATTCTCCCCTTGGAGAATTAAACCCAAGTGGTCGATCTGATTCCATCATCGGTCAATCCCACTCCTCTTTTGATGAGTGCCAAAGTGGTTGATCCAGTCCCTTCCTCGATTAGTCCCACCCTTCATCTGAAAAGTGGCAAATTGATTTCTTCAGTTACATCATCGGTCAAATCCCACTCTTCCTCTAAAGAGTGCCTACATGGTGGATTTGATCCCATCATCAGTCGATCCTACTCTCCCTCTAGAGAGTAAACCCGATACTACCCACATTTTTCTCATTGATACAGAATCTACCATGCTGGGGGGCATTCCTCATTCTCCCGCAAAACCCCCTCCAAGTAATGAGGCCATCCTTTTTGATTGGGGTGTGCTAACTGGACCTTGTCTTCTCTCTCACATTCCTTTCTAGATTACAGTACAGGTTTGTGGTTGGGACATTCCTCAGACGTTGATAGATGAAGGTGCATCCATTAGTATTTTGTCCTCTGTTCTTTGGCATGCTTTAGGATGTCCTCAACTTGTGCCGATTACACAGAATTTGTTATCTTAACATAAGAACTAGTCAACCTTTAGGGACCCTTCATCAGTTTCTGGTAACTTTGGGAGGGAAAACTGTCTTTATTGATGTCATGGTGGTCCGAGACCCCTTGTATTTTGCTTTACTCCTTGGGCGGGATTATGTCTATTCCATGAAATCTATTGTGTCCACTCTTTTTCATGTGATATATTTCCCACATGATGGAAGAATGGTGACTATTGATCAAATTTGTTTCATCGGTCCTGACTAGATTACCTCCCTAAATGGTTCTTATGTGATGACAGTATCACCCCTGCCACATGTCAATTATGTGGCGGTGTCTCCCATGACTTCGAATCCTGATGATTTGGATCTGGTAGTTGACATGGTGATATCTTCGATAGGGTTATTGGAGCCTGATCTCCTTACCCCTGTTACGACCCTCAACATGTGTTCCTTCCTGAGTCATTTTCTTCCATCCAGTGAAGATCTCTTGGAATCCATGACCAAGTTTTGTCCCTTGACATGGTGTCCTTTCAGAGCATTATTCTTTTGGAATCCATTATCAAGAAGATTCCATGAGCATAGTTTTTATTCTCTGTGGCAAGCTCGTTAAAAAATGAAATAGATGTCACAAGCATAGTTTTACCTCTTTGTGGCAAGCTAATTAAAAAATGAAACAGAGGGTATGAGCATAGTTTTTCCTCTGTGGTAAGCTTGTTAAAAAATGAAACAAAAGCCCTGAGCATAGTTTTCCTCTCTGTAGCAAGCTCGTTAAAATATGAAACAACAAGCTGGGGATTAAACCCATAGCCCTGAGCATAGTTCTTTTTCTGTCCCAAGCTCATTAAAAAATGAAACAGTCACCTCTCTTGAACCTTCATTTCATCCACCCTTATAATTTTTCTCCATCTAGTAGAGAAATTGATGACAACCTCAATGTCAATGAATGATTTAAATCTTGGAGGGCATGACTCCAGCCTTTGATGATCATTCTGGAGTTAATCCACTAGCTTTCAAGCTAGGGGCATACCGAGTGTTAGTGCTAGAAGTCGCCCCTAGACTACTATAGGGACAAGCCTAGCACTCCTTCAGTTATTGCAATAATTTTATAAATAAGAATGTGTTTGGGTTTTGAAATAAGATGGATCGGGTAGATGGGAGAGAAAGAAAAAGAGAAACAGGCTAAATGCCAATCAGTAAAACACCATTGGGCATGGAGTCAAGTAAACACCTTGTTGATTAGAGGCAATCAAATTGTATATCAGATAAGATGTTTTTATATGTAAATGGATAGAAGAATAGAAAATAGACAAAAAGTAGAACACCTTGTCAAACCAAGATTCTCTTAGTCAAAAAGATGCAACGATACTTGAAACAAAACACATGGATGATAGGCAGTCATAGAAAAATCTTTACCACTCGGGAATCTATCATCCATAAGCTTCCATTGATTCTCAATGTCTGTAATTTATTCGAGTAGGAAGAAAGACAGAATATAAAACAAAGAAAAATGGAAAAACATGTTTAGACAGGAAATTCACAATCTGAATAAACAAATGTCATATATCTCCAATGTCAGAAGCGATTCCTAAATACAATGCCCTCAGGCTTCTAATAACTCTGATGGATGTTGTTTCATCAATATCTTATCAGCCTTCTCCTCACCAGGCCTTACCCCCCTACGGGTCTTCCCTTTCTCTATTACAAATCATGGCTTAAATACGAATTATAACAAACTAAATGCCCATAATTTCTAGCAAAAATATCTAATTAAATCATAAGAATAATAAACAGGGTTGAAATGTTTCTCGAATTGTTTTGAAAATGCTGATTAAATCTCCTTAAAGTGGGAATAATCTTCACTTAATGAATCCCCTACCACCTATAAAATCTGATTCTTCTGATGCCAATCTGCCACTTGTTCCTTTTTCTGCCTATTATGCCTTTCAATGTTGAGAGGTGGTTAAAGCATGGGAAAAGGTCTCGAATGTTGAAGATGATCTGTCACTTATACTTTAATTATTTTGCTAACAAATCTGGAATTGATTTGTCACCTTTGACTTTCTTGAATCTGAAACATTTATCAGACTTGTCATTTTGATTACTTGATCTTCGCCCGAAAATCTGGAAATTAGCTTCTTTAATTGACACTTTGCCACCTGTGCCTTATTTGAAGAGATTAGATTCCCTTTCTTGAGCTTAAAAAACATAATTAGCCTTTCTGTGAATGATAGCATATTGATTAATTCAACCTTTGAGAGATATTGTCCTGGTATTGGCATTCCCTGTTCCTGTTGTTGAGTAGAAGGAATCTGACCTCAATCCAAGTTTCATAAACTTTGAAACTTGTGCAACAAAAACTTTGTATCTTTAATTTCCACTACATAATCAGTAGGCACTTCTATGGAAATCAACTAATAATATGCAAATTTTCAGACCAAGGAAAAATGACTTTGTAGTATGCAATGTAATGATAGAATCTTTCCAGCCATTTTTTTTTAACTGTCTTCCAAGTGCCTCATTACCCCATAAATCATCATTTCTGAGACAGGCCTCATAGTTGGTTTTGATTGTTTTACCAAGATTTGAGATCTGCCTAGATAACACAGTGGTGGCATCAAGATGGGCAAATGTTGTTGTAGGCGTTGGATCTGTCAAATCATCAATTGGCACATATATAGCTTGCACGAAAGTAATGGAGCCCTTCTTTGTTGTAATACGTTCTTGCAAACCTCCAAGATCAGTAGCCAAAGTTGGTTGGTATCCAATAGCTGAAGGAATACGTCCCAGCGAAGCAGACACTTCAGAGTTTGCCTATGTAAAACGAAAAATGTTGTCAATGAAGAGAAACACATCTTGGCCTTCAGCATCTCAAAAATGCTTTGCAACAGTCAATCCTGTGAGCTCAACATGTGCACGAGGACCAGGTGGTTCATTCATTTGACCATATACAAGAGTGCACTTGATTTCACCCTATTTTTCCCCAAGCTTGATAATACCACTCTGAATCATTTCCTTGTATAAACCATTGCCTTCTCTAGTACGCTCTCTAGCACTAGCAAATACAAAGAAACCTCCATGAGCCTTGGTTGTTTAAGAGAATAAAAATGATGGACGAATCTATCCTGGCATTTGTTTTCAATTGGATAAGATTTTGCTCCTAATGCCTAAGGTAATGCTTGCAGCCACTCTTCTCTGCTAAGAACCAGCGAAATCGCATTCATTTCAAGACTGAGCAAGTTATAAATGGAATTACACTAAGTAGATGAGAGCAGAGGTAAAAAGTTTGAGGTGACCATTTAAAATGAAAAACAAAAAAGGTTTAACCACTAAAAGATGATTTTGGAGACATTGTCAACATCTCAAGAAGATGCCTTAATGGCTGGAAGACGCATGAATATAGTGTTCATTTCCGGGATTGACCTTTTCCCATGGTTGGCTTTTGCTGTAGGTGCCAACAGAGCTTGAGTATAAGCATTCAACTGTTTAATATCTCCTTCCAGGACACCTTCTGTCTCTGCGTAGAGTCATACATTCGACTTCCAGTATATAATTTCTTCATATCAACTCATGACAGAAAATAAAAACCCTTCTGGGCGCTTGGCAAGTTGATCTCTCAAAGCTACCATATTAACCTGATATTGCTCATGAATCCTTTTTCTGTGCTCCCGGTCCATTTCATGTTTCTAGTCACATTCTCGTTTGCCTTTGCTAGTTGAATTCCTTTCCTCTATGTGCGGCCAGACCTGGAATGATGCCTTTCACACTACCCTCAGACTCAATATTCCTCGAAGACCATTGTGAGGAACAAGCTTTACCACTGTTTTATAAAGATGCTCAATACAGTCGACACTTGTTTGTTGTATATGATACTTTCACCAACACATGATAGACAAAACATTATCATTTGTAAACTTTTCTCCTTTCGTGGGTTAATCTAGGCTCTTGTGCATGCGTTCCTTCCTTCATTCGATCCTTGAACCTCCATGTGGCCTAGTGCTTGTGCTTAGCTTTGTGTTTACTTGTGGCCTAATTCATGGCTTAGCATGAAAATTTATCTTGTGGATTAACTCGTGGCCTGTGTGTTGTGTGGCAGGTTGCATGTTACTAGAGCTTGGGGCGAGGAGCTAGAGTAATTTGTCCTTTAGACCCACAATTTGATAAAATACAACACTTTTCATAAGGCCGAGAGCCAACTAAAAATACCAAAAATTGGTTAATAAAGAAGCCTTAAACCAAGATTGGCTTAATCAAACCAACTACATCTCGATCAATAATCTATTGTCATTGATTTGTTAAGCCAACATGATCATTACTACAATAAAACATAAGCCATCTAGATATGGCCCGAAGAATTTAAGGAAATTTTGAGAAGTGAGATGATGCTTTATGATGGCGCTGCGAGAATATCACTGTTCCAGTAGTGTGTCTGTCGTCACCAAAAGTCTAAAAATTAGTACTGTAAACTGAGTACTAACACCGAGCCTAGTCTTTGTTCTTTCTCGTTCTCGTAAATACATGAGAATGCATCTAGGTAAACTTTTATCTCTTTTTCGGACCTGCATGGATATACGAAAAATGAACACCTTGGAGTCATCTTTAAGCTCTTTTCAGACTCTCTAAACATGAAAAGATTGTCGAGTGATCTTGCTTCCTTTCCCACTCGTTAAAAAGTTTGAAAGGGAATCTTTCGAGTGATAATTTATCTCTTTTTCATCCTCGCGAGACTAACATTACGAAAAAGGACAACATTGGAGTCGTCTTTAAGTTCTTTTCATACTCTCTAAATATGAAAAACCACTGAGTTTACCTTCTTTGGACTCATTAAACAATCATACATTGAAGGGCCCATATGGGACCGAACCCTTACTTCTTCCAGTTTGCTAAACAAAGGAAGAGGGACTTACTGAAGGTGAGTCATATCGAGCATGTGTTACCCTCCATGAGCTCATTAAATTAAAAAGAGGTACTCATCTATCTAGATGGGGGAAAAATTGAAGGAAGTAAGCCAAACAGTTTTTGAGAACACTACCAGTAACTCTTACGGTCGCCCTTGAACATGGCACTTTGTCTTTGCACGCATTTTAATCCTTTGAACCTCTGCATTGAGCCAATCCTTTGAGTTTCTTTTACTCTTTTGGGTCACCTGATGAAATTCACAGCATCCACTACATTATCAAGTTTTGGTCCATGTCATGCTTCTTCTGATGTGCCTCAATCTTCAAGGGAAGTATCTGCCTCGAGAGTCAGCCATCACAAATATTATTTTTCAATACCCATGTCAGTCCATGTTCATTTGATCTACCAATTAAATCTCTGTGTCGGTTTCATGTCGTTGATGGGGGATACATCAAGGCCCTCCTTTGACAAGTCTATTCGTGTCGAATTCAACACATTATCTAGGAACTAGACTTAGAAACCAGTTAGTACATTGGGACCTGCATGCCTCAATGGCAGACCTCCTCGTGTCCGACAGTGGGTTTACATCATTGACCTTTGATTGGATGATTCCACGGATGTTCGACTTCAACTCATCTATTCACATTTGTCGGAATGTACTAGAGTACCTTGGGAATCATTGACATCAATGGTGATTTCCCTCATGCTTGTTAATGGTTTACATCATTGACCGGTAATCAACTGGTTTCTACCATGTTCGACATCATGACATCTATTCACATGGTTAGATTCATACTACATCGAGATCATAAGAAGACCTTGGGTTGAGTCATCACTCTTATATGTACTTTTTGTTAGAAAAATAGAACCGCGGAGCAATAAAATAAAACAAATGCGGAAACAAAACATAGAAGATACATAATACAAGAGAGACACAGATTTACGTGGTTCACCCAGTGTGGGCTACATCCACCAGAGAAATTGCCAAGTCCTTTCTTTATTATTATCCAGCAAAATGAAGGGATATAACCTACAGCAAAACCCATTGTAACTTCCTCTTATTTCTCTCATAGACTCCTCTCTCAGAATACAATACTCGCCAACATACATAGCCACAATACATTTCCCTCATAAAAGAGGGTCTCCTTCTAGGGAAAAAAACCGTAACATAATCTCTATCATTAGATCTATGACCTTATAATGAACAATCCAGATTTACAATGAAATTACAATATACTTTTACAAGGAAATTTTTTCTTTGGGGGCCCGCTTGCCTCCAGACCCCCCGGACCCCGCAGAGGGGGTACCCCCCTCTGCACTCTCCCATGTGGAAGAGTGTACATACTTTTGGGGTCTAAATACTTCATAGGGTATAAACACGGCTGAAAGTAAAAGACCTCTAAATCAGGAAGATAATCAGGCTCCACAAGCAACAATCTCCCACTTGGAGACTGATCTCAACAACTCCACCGCTGCTGTATATGCTGGACTCTGAACCTTCTTGGACCTGGAAAATTTCTCATCTTCATCTTCATTCTTGAAGACCAACTAAAACTGAGCAAGAACTCATTTTTTCCCTGGTTACTCCCTTTGTTAACATGTATTCAGGATTCTGGCTAGTGTGTATCTTTTCCAACTTCAATTGTCCATCTTCCAAGGTGGATCATATGAAGTGGTACCTCAACTATATATGCTTAGTCTTCAAATGGAAGGCTAAGTTATTTGTAAGGTGAATAGCACTCTGACTGTCACAGTACAACCTGTTGTTCTCCTATTTCTTTCCCAAATCCTCCATAAACCTTTGTAACCAAATCATATCTTTACTAGCCTCTGTAGCAGCAACATACTCTGCCTTTGTTGTTGAAAGTGAAACAAACTTTTGCAGTTTTGAAATCCAACTTACTGTTGTTCCACCTATAG
>JASDQU010308644.1:79582-125940 GCA_032191745.1 Picea mariana
ATTATCTGATCTGAGACACTTCAAACTTTTTCCTGTCTCATTTTCAACTAAAGATTTCCATTTCTTAAAAGTATCAAAAACATCAGATTTTTGTCGAATGCAATAAACCCAAGTTTTTCTAGTTGCATCATCAATAAAAGTAACATAATAATGAGAGCCACCAAGAGATGATACGTGAGTTGGTCCCCATACATTTGTATGCACAAGCTCTAACCTTTCATTCTTCTTTTCTTTTCCGACTCTAGGAAATCTGACTCTCTTTTGTTGTCCATAAACATAATGCTCACAGAAGTCCAAATCAATTTGTTTAAGATCTGGTAGAAAATTTCTTTTCTGAAGTATCTGCATACCCTTCTCACTCATGTGTCCCAGTCTATGATGCCACAGTGATGTATCCACTCCTGTAGAAGCTAAATATATAGAAGAGTCGGTATTACCAGTACATAAATACAATGTACCTACCTTCTCTCCTTTCGCTATCACCAATGATCCTTTGATGACCTTCCACGTCTTATATGTAAATATGGATATACAACCTTCACTTGCCAATTGCCCTGTTGAAATTAGATTTTTCCTTAAATCTGGAATATGTCTTACCTCTTTCAACAACCATTGGTTTCCATTGCGTTGCTTTATTTTTACCTTTCCCATTCCAACGATTTTGCATGGTGCATCATCACCCAAATGAACCTGTCCAAAATCACCTTGAACATAATCTAGAAAATGTTTCCTATGGGGTGTGGAATGAAATGAAGCCCCTAAATCTACTACCCAAGACTCAAAAATATTATCTACAGAAAGAATCAAACCATCTTGTAACACATCACCTATTACATTTGCTTCCTAATTTCTCTCCTATTATCCATCTCTTTGTTTCTTTGGAGCTCTGTAGTCTTTCTTCAGATGTCCTTTCTTCCCACAATTCGAGCACTCTATCTTTCCAAGTCTGGATTTGGATCTGCCCTTCCTAGAATTCCCATGGTTCCCTGAGCCCTTTCCTCTATCCTTTTTTCTTCCCCTGTTCTCCATGTTCAACACATTACCTGATGTCTCGCCTGTGTTTTTCCATCGCATTTCCTCACTAAGGATAACACCAACAACATCATCAAATTTTGAAGTATTTGAACCAGAGACAGAGTTACTTACAGCCATGACCAAGCCATTCCAGCTTTCTGGCAATGAGCACAATATTAGAAGAGCCCTAACCTCAAAATCAAAGTCTACTTTTACAGAACTTAGTTGATTAGTAACCATATTAAATTCATTTAAATGATCTGCAACAAACCCACCTTCTGACATCTTCATATTAAATAATCTCTTCATTAGAAATACCTTATTGGACATCGAGGTTTTTTCATACAATTTGGCCAACACGTCCATCAAACCCTTCGTTGTCTTTTCTTTCAAGATATTGAAATCCACCGACGCTGCCAGGCTCAGTCGTATCGTTCCTAGAGCCTTTCTATCAAGAATCTCCCATTCTTCGTCCTTCATGGTCATTGGCTTCTTTGCTACTCTACTCAATGGTAGGAATAGATCCTTCTAATATAAATAATCTTCCATCTGCATCTTCCATAACTGGTAGTTTTTTCCATTAAATTTCTCGACCCTAAACTTTCCATCTTCTGACATTGCTCCCACTCGAACCAGGAACCCTCTTTTCCTGCGAGTTACCTTATGCTCTGATACCAGTTGTTATAAAAAAAGGACCACGGAGCAATAAAATAAAAAAAACGTGGAAACAAAACATAGAAGATACACAATACAAAAGAGACACAGATTTACGTGGTTTACCCAGTGTGGGCTACGTCCACCAGAGAAATTTCCAGGTCCTTTCTTTAATATTATCCAGAAAAATGAAGGGATACAACCTGCAGCAAAACCCATTGTAACTTCCTCTTCTTTCTCTCACAATCTCTTCTCTCAGAATACAATACTTGCCAACATACATAGCAGCAATACATTTCCCTCATAAAAGAGGGTTTCCTTCTAGGGAAAAAAACCCTAACATAATCTCTATCGTTAGATCTGCAACCTTATAATGAATGGTCTAGATTTACAATGAAATTACAATATACTTTTACAAGGCAATTTTTTCTTTGAGGGATTTGCCCCCCAACACCCACTGGGGGCCCACATTCCCCCAGACCCCCTAGCCAGGGGGATAGCCCACCTGGACCTCGCAGAGGGGGTACCCCCCGTCTACACTCCCCCACGTGGAAGAGTGTACATACTTCTGGGGTGTAAATACTTCATGGGGTATAAACACAGCTGAAAGTAAAAGACATCTAAATCAGGAAGATAATCAGGCTCCACAACCAACACTTTGCACAGGTTGTGAAGGCATTCTCTTGAACTATGACACATATAATGTTACATAGATCCACTTTGTATTGGCCATGGCTATGTCTTGTCATCTCGTAGATCCACTGTGTATTCTTCATGGCTACGATCAGTTTAGGTCATAGGAATATAGATCCACATTGTATCTGCAGTGGATATACCATTTTGTCCATATAATTATGGATCTGTAGTCTATTTTATGGAGGCCATACCTAAAAAGTCTTTATCACTCAAACATTGGTATGCTTGTCTTGGGTTTGAAACATGTCATAATATTTGTTTGATGGTTGTGTGCATCTTTTTCCAGTTTCTCTGTGTCCATACCCTTGCTCGAAAAATTCTACAAAGTACTTCAGTCATCATCATCTTCTAACTTCATACTTTGGGGGGAATCTTTTACACCTCAAAATTACTCACTTCAATAGTGTCGCAAGTGTCATCATTACAAGTGTTGTAAGTGTCGCATCTTGTCTGAAAGTGTCACATCTTGACTATAAGTGTTGCAAGCATCAAAAATAGTATGCTGCCATCTTTCCTATGTCATTCCCATAATGACATCATGAAGACATTTAGACACCTCAAAAGATAGTTTGAAAGAAGAAAAATCCCTTGACAAGAAGTACAAGCCCTTTTTCATTGAGAAAACCACAAAAAAAATGATTTTTGGAGAGGATCGCTCCCCTACCCACTGTTAGGGATCTCTGGCACACCCTAAGATTCTCTTGGGAGTGTTTGAGCACCCTGTACACCCCTTTGGAGGAGCGCTACCCTCTTTTGAGAAAATTTTGGATTTGTTGAAGCGAATTAGGGAAGAATCCCTCAAATCCTGAAGGTAGTTGGATTTGAATAGATGGTTAAGGCATGATCTTAGGGGAGATCCTCAACTGAAGGAGATTAATCCTCAACTCATCCCAAATATCTCTCAAGTGGTTGGACCCCTCCAAGGTTATATAACGAGGCCTTCTCATGGTGAAAGGCACAATGGAGAATTGAGATTGACACCAAACTTATGATCCTGTAAGTGGTATTGAAGAATGACAATTGAGAATTACATCAAACTTATGATCTCATGAGTGAGATGCAATCAAGTCAACCAGTGGAGATTGATTGAGAAAAGGGTTTGGACAAGGATAACTGGAAGAGGTGGTTTCACCTTCATTCAAAGGATTGTAACTAATTTTACTTGTTCTCATTAATATAATCAATGCTTGGCATGTTTCTTTCAAACTTGTACTTGTTCCATATAAGTTTGTCTGTAGTAAATGGATCTATGATTGAGCTAATCTCAGTAGATTAGGAAGTCCATTGTATATTTGTTTGTTTTGCAGGACCTATCAAGGAGCTCAAGATCGAAGCTCAACCTAGACTTTGCAAGGACAAACATCGTTCATAAGGCACATATCTTTCTCCTTCTCTTTCTTTCATTATCTTGATTAGATCTAAAAGGAAGTCAGTTTCCATGTTAAGCACCTTCTGTCTTGGCCTTAGGAGTTTAGAGGCCAAGAGGAAATCCACTTGTCCGCAGGGGGATTCACCTTCAACAGAAAGTCCTTCTTCTGATGCCATCTTCTCACTTTGAGATGTCCTCTTTATTGATCCAATATCAAGATATCCTTCTACAAGATCTCCTTCACCATGACTTATATTTTCCCTAGTAATCATGCAAACTCAAACAACCAATTGTCAACCTTCTCTGATACCACTTGATCCGAAATTGATCTTTTAAAGACTATGGTTAAGTTTATGCATGAGTTGATTTACCATTTATGAATTAAGAGAAGAAGAAGATTTTAATTAAATAATGTTGCAGCCATCATAAAGAATGCATAACATAAAATAGACATAAGTAACAGAAAACCATAACACCAAGCTTGATAATGAAGTTCGGCATAATTTTTTCTACATCTTTGGGCCTTTGTCTCAGTGGGGGAGGTTTTCTTATTAATATTCAATGTTGCAAAATTACATCAAAAGTATTTCAAATGGATTAAAAACTGGTTTGGTTGTGTTCATCTCAACCTAAATAATCCAACACAACTGATGGCACTAAAAAAGGCTGATCATAGCTCCCAAAAATGGCCTCTAAAGTTTGCTTCCTCAATGGCTTCCCTGCATAAAAATGGCTTAAGCTTTACAAAAACTTCAGCATTCTGATGTTCTGAACCTCTTTTCCATGGAAAACATGCCTCGTTAAGTAGATTTTAGGATGGGGGTCGAAATTCAACTTCCCCCCATGATTTGGGCCTCTTCCTGGGCTCAAATCCCCTCTTTTATGGAAAAAAATCCAATAAAATCAGCACAATTAACCATAAAAATCCCTATTATATGGTTAAAAAACACAAAATGGAAAAAATCATGTGTGTGCCCCCTATTTGTAGGCTCTTGGTCATATTTTTTTGCCATATGGTCGAGTTCTAGGTGATATACAGTAGATCGCACTCCTAGTCCTTAGGCTCGTGGTCACGTAGGTGGCATGTGTCCTAGTCTGCGGGTTGGCCCCGTCGACTGGGATTATACCCCAAATCTCCACCACATATCAATTTAAATATATTATGCCATATGGATTAACAAGTCACATACATGCCCTGTTGGTTGGCACGGGGAGGTTAGTCTGTTGACTATGCCCAGAGGTTGCGGGTTTGACTCCGTTGGAGTGCAAACAAACTTTTAACATGCCAACATTGGAATTATCTAGGGTGTCAAATGGAACCCTATGATTGGGCCACATGTCACTCTATGATTTTTCTGTATAGCTGAGTCACCTGCCCAATCAACCTACACAATCAGCTCCACACGCCACCTCACTACCATGTGTCAACCTATCACTGGGCCACGTCACTGCCACCTGTCATCCATACAGCCACATGTCTGCCACATGTTAACCGTACTACCATGTGTCGGAATATCACTGGGCCACTTCATTGTATGAACTGCCACGTCAACATCCATATAGTCCACATGTCAAATTTGTACCATGCCAACTCAGCTCGAAAACGCCAAAAATGCATGACAGGTGCCACCTGCTGGTTCTTCCACGTAGCATGTTGACATAATCATGACATCATATGATGACATAATACTGATGTATTGTTAAAATCAACAGTAAGGCCTCTAACTATTGACTTTGACTTGTTTTTCCTATTTGGGAAAAAGTTCATAACGTGATAACTTTCACATATGGTGTCCATTTTCATAAAACAAATATATGGTCAGAATCAACACGATGAGCCCTAATCAATGGCAATGGTTTCATATGATTCAAAGAACATTGAAATTTTGGCCTTCCTAGATCCATTTTGGATCAGGGATCCAATGTCTTGCACTCACCCACAAATCTACGGTGGATATTCGCTCTGAGACTTCGGAGCTTCGGGCCTACCTTGCAACGAACAAATTAAAAGTTGTCAGAGTGGGGAAGTCCAAAGGACTTAGCACTTAACGAATTTTCTCCTTCTCCCTATCGAACGACTATGAGAGATTCTGACTTCTCCTGAACAAATCTCATATGTTCGATCTTAAAAAAAGGGATTATCCTCTTAGGTACTTACACTTTCTATCCCTTCTTGAGATTCGTCACTTGGATGACTCGAACTCTGGCACACACCTTGCGCTTCTCTTCTGAGCTTGGGACTTGGAAAATTCTTCTGCACACTCCTTACGCTAACTCTCCTGAGCTTTATCAACACCTAACGAGGTGTTGGCTCTGTACACTCCTTTCACTAGTCTCCCCTTTTGAGTTTTTACATTGCTCTAATTGTAGGAGCACTCCTTGCACTTGCTCTATGCAAATTTTCACTATCTCTCCTTATCTTCTAAACCTGTAAATGGTTTGGCCTCCACACTCCTTGCATTGGAATTGTGCACTACTTTCACTGAGATTCTCAGAAGAGAAACAATTGAAACTTACAACAGCATTTAGAACTCATTCAACCAAAAATTTAGATACACACACAAACACAGAGATAACAACATAACATTTGGGCCCCTTTCAAACTTTGTGTAATATGTCTCTTCTAAATGTTGAATGGAGTTGTGTTATTTCCCTACTTGCTTATGAATTTTGAAGATATCATGTTTTGATGAAAACCCCCTATGGGATTGTGTGACCTTGCGGTCTAGGATCAAACTACACAGGATCCGGAGTGGCTCTTGGGATCCCACCGACCCTTATACTTAACTTACCCGCAGGTTTCTCGAATACACAGGTGCGGAATATAAGTTCGCGAGGGTCCCTTTGGTATAGGCAACTCGTGCATGCGACCATGTCTTGTGTCTGAGCATCTAGCAAAAGGGCTATTTGGTGCTACAGGATTTTGAGTTTTGGGAATTTCCCTACTCCAACAACTATCACCCAAGACCTCCAGAGTTCCGAACTTCTAATGGCTTGACATCTACGATTCTCGTTATCCCACTAATTGACAGTCGAGATTATCTCTAGGCTTTGAAGCTTTAGGAGATTCTTCACCCCACGCAACAATGATCAAACTTCCCAAGAGTGTCGAATCATTGAATCACTTGGGGATATAACGGCTCACACTCACCCACAAATAAACGATGGAGATTCGCTCCAGGACTTTGGAGATTTGGGCCTACCTTGCAATGACCAACTTAAAAATTTTCAGATCAGCAAAGTCCAAAGAGCTTAGCACATAACAACTTTGCTCCTTCTCCCTATCGAATGGTTGTGAGGGATTCTGACTTCTCTCGAAGAAATATTTTTCGTTCAATCTTAAAAAAAGGGATTCTCCTCTTGGGGAATTACTCTCACTATCTCTCCTTGAGCTTCATCACTTGGATGAATCGAACTCTGGCACACACCTTGTGCTTCTCTCCTGAGCTTGGGACTTGGAAAAATCTCCTACGTACTCCTTACGCTAACTCTCCTGAGCTTTATCAACACCTAATGAAGTGTTGGCTCAGTGCACTTCTTTCACTGGTCTCCCCTTTGAGCTTTTACAATGCTCTAGTTCTAGGAGCACTCCTTGCACTTGCATTGTGCAAATCCACACTATCTCTCCTAAGCTTCTGAACCTATAAATGGTTCGGCCTCCACACTCCTTGCGTTGGAACTGTGCACTCCTTTAATTTAGTTTCTCAGAAGAGAAACAATTGAAACTTACAACAACATTTAGAACTCATTCAACCAAACATTTAGATACACACACAAACATAGAGATAACAACATAACATTTATCCAATTCACAGAGATAAACAAATTCACAGTCTCTGAGATTTGAAATCAATTCTCCTCTATTCTATATTTCTCCAACAATATCTTACAAAAGTTTCAAAAAACTTCAGGAACCTCTTTTTGGCATAGAATACATTGATTTATACATGAAGGGGCTTCTCGAGCCTTCCTTCTAGACTATTCTAGTGCTTTCATATCACAATTAAAATCTTCCTACCACTAAGTTGATTACAATAAATAAATAATTACAATTTAGATATGATTCGGCACTCAAAATATGTACACAATGGCTCTAGCCTAAATATCTCATGGGATCTTTAATTACAACAGCCTCAAAATTAAATTGGCACACTCTCCTTGGCATCCAAACCAGTTTAAAGTGTGATGCACTGGATGTTGAGTCATCTTCCACCAAACTTCATTAATAATGATGATGATGATCCTCCGTCATACTCCCCTGGGAAAATATTCATGGGATCCTATCCATGAGTTCCTCTGCTCCCTTTCCATGCTTCTAGATGTCTACTTCAGTTATCCAACTGGAATCTTCTACTAGATGATTCTTCCATTTAACTAGATATGCATAATAAACCTTTCTCCTGGTTCTCTTAACTATTCTCTAGTATAAAATATTTTCTATCTGAGGATTCTATGTTATGGGAATCTGTTCCATCCAATGAATCTCCTCTTGATCTTGTGTTCCTCCTATGTCATCCATATTGTAAGGATATAAGTCAACTACGTTAAATATCGGTGAAATTCCAATGTCCTATGGCAACTCAATTTCATAAGCATTGGCAGCAAATTTTCTGAGGATTTTACAAGCTCCTATCTTCTTCAGCTTTAGTTTTTTATATTTCCCTCTTGGAAATATTTCCTTCCTCATGTGTGCCAAGACTTGGTCTCCAACTTCAAAATTCATGTTTTTTCTTCTTTGGTCTATTATGTTCTTGTATCTATGGCTACTATCCTGCAGTTTTCCTTTGATTTGTTAATGCAATCTCTGCATTTCTGTAGTGAAGTTTTCTGCTCCTACACTCTGAAATTTATCTTTTCCCAAATATCTCAATTCTGAAATTCCTCTGGGATGCATTCCATACACTATATAGAATGGTCTCTTACCAGTACTCATGTTTGGAAAGTCATTATATGCAAACTTTGATTGAGACAAAATTTGATCCCACTGACTATTATGTCCAATTACCAAACTTCTTAGCAGATTCCCTAAGCTTCTATTCACCACCTCGGTCTGTTCATCTATCTGAGGGTGATACACTAAAATAAAAGACAAATTTGTCCCCATTTTCTTCCACAAAGTCATCCAAAAGTATCCCACAAATTTGTTGTCTCTGTTTGAGACTATACTCCTAGGAAATCCATGTAATCTCACAATCTCCTTGAAAAACAAATTCTCTATGTGTGTAGCATCATTGGTTTTATGACATGGTATAAAATGTTCCATCTTTGAAAATATTTAAACCACCACAAAGATTGAATCATTTTCCCTCTGGTTTATTGGCAATCCCAGAACAAAATCCATACTTATAGCATCCCATGGCATGTTTGGAATATGCAATGGTTGATACAATCCTGTGTTATGTTGCTTCCCTTTAGCATACTGGAAAATTGTACATTTTTCCAAAAACTTCTTCACATCAGACCTCATTCTTGGCCAATGGTATGAAGAACTTAATTGTGCATATGTTTTATCATGGCCAAAATGTCCAACCAATTCCTCCACTATGTTTTTCCTTCAGCAAATTGTCCATCATTGAGCATTTTGGAATATATAATTGGATTCCCTTGAACAATAGTCCTTCTTGTATTATGTACTCCATCCATTTTCTTCTATCCCTTAACAAAGGGTTTTCACAAGATTCATAAGTTTATTTGAAGTCTGCGTGTTCCTGGTAAGTCTCCTTGAGGTGTTCAAATCCCAAAGTCTCCACTTGGAATTCCTGCAAGATTAAACATCTCCTGCTCAAAGAATTTGTAACTTTGTTAGCACTCCCACTAATATGATTAATAACAAAAGTAAAATTATGCATGAATTCTACCCATTTCGCATGTCTCTGGTTCAACTTCTCTTGTCTAGTTATGAACTACAAAGCATGATTGTCAATATATCAAAAAAACTCTCCTGGTATAAGATAATGTCTCCACTTTTTCAAAGCTTGAATTATAGCATAAAATTCTTTATCATAGTTTGAATACTTCTTCATAGCATCATTCAACTTCTCACTAAAATAAGCAACGGCCTTATCATCCTAACTTAAAATTGCACCGATGGCTACTCCACTTGAATCACATTTGACTTGGAAAGTCTTCCTAAAATCTGGCATAATCAGGATAGGTTGTTCTGTTATCTTTTCTTTTAACAGTCTAAATGCTTTCTCAGCTTCTTTTGTCCAGTGAAAATATCCATGATCCTTATTTATAGTATCTAGTATGGGTGTGCAAATACTGCTAAAATTCCTGATGAATTTTCTATAAAATCTTACTAATCCATGAAAACTTCTTACCTCAAATACACTTCTTGGAGAAGGCCATTCTCTTATAGATCTCACTTTCTCTAGATCCATCTTCAATTCATTTGAAGAGATTAAAAACCCCAGATACACAAGTTTTGTCTTCATAAAATAATATTTCTTCAAATTTACTAATAGCATTTCCTGCTGCAATCTCCTCAACACCATCTTCAAGTGTCTTAGATGCTCCTCCTCAGTCTTAATGTAAACTAGGATATCACCGAAATAAAAAATCACAAATTTCCCAATAAAATCTTTGAGTACTTCATTCATTAACCTCATGAATGTACTTGGATAATTAGTTAAACCAAATGGCATAACAAGACACTCATACATCCCTTCATTTGTTTTGAATGTTGTTTTCCATTCATCCCCCTCTCTCATTCTTGTCTGATGATAACCACTTTTTAAGTCTATGTTGGAAAAATAATTGGCTCCACTCAAACAATCCATTAAATCATCCATTATGGGTAAAGGAAATATATATCTGATGGTTATCTTGTTTATGGCTTTGGAATCAGTGCACATTCTCCAACCTCCATCCTTATTTGGACTCAACACTGTTGGTACTTCACATGGGCTCAAAGTTTCTCTGATCAACTCTTTATCCAACAACTCTTGGACCTGCTTCTTGACCTATTCATTCTCCTGAGGGGTTAATATATATATTGCTTTTTTGGAAAAATTGCTCATAGAATAAGGTCAATATGGTGACTAATACTCCTAATGGGTGGTAAAGTATGAGGAAACTCATCCACCACAATGTCAACAAACTCATCCAATAATTCTTGAATTTCCATAGGTAAATCATTCATAGAAGAATTTGTAAGGATGACTCTCATCTTGCCTATAACACCAAACTTCATTTCATGATCTTTCTTAACTTCTTTCAAGAGCTTCGTCCCACTCATGATAAGTATACTCGGACTAGCCTCCTCTTTGACTCCCTTATCTTCTAATGGTAACAACATATGCTTACACCCATTTTTATCAAGGGTATAAGTATTCTTCCTCCCATCATGTATGAAATTATTGTCATATTTACAGGGCCTACCCAACAGAAGATGACAAACATCCATAGGTATGACATCACATAAAACTTCATCCTTATAAATACCAATTTTAAACTTAACTTTACATTGTCTACTTACCATGACTTGATGTCCTTTCTGCAACCACAACACCTTGTATGGACTCGGATGTGTTGTCGTCTCTAACTTTGGTTTTTCCACCCTTTATATGGATACTAAATTATTAGTGCTTCCACTATCTATGATCACTTTGCATACTCTGTCCTTCGTCTTGCAAGCAATTATGAATAAACTATTTATTTGGACTGGTTCTCACACCTCATTTTCTGGCTTCACAAGAGATTTCCTCATCATGATCAATATTCCTTCTTCAGTTGCTTCTAATTTCTTCATTTTTTCCACATTCCTATGTTGTGCCTCGGAAATGTGAGCTTCTCTAAATCATGCATTATTATTTTCAGGACATTCCCAAGACATGTGCCCTATTTTCCCGCAAGCATAACACTTCATTTTTCCTCCTCTACCTCTTCCTCTACCTCTTGGAAAATGTATCCTTCCTCTAGAGTCTCCTCCTCTAGAATTTTCTCCTTTATTTTTCTGACTATTAGATCCACTAACTTCTTCCCTTGATTTCTGGAACTTCTCTCGATTGGTTCCTTTCCCTCTATTAGGATTATTTCCCTTGTTCTTCAGAATTTTCTTCCTTGTCAATTTCTCTTCTACCTTCATGGCTACCTAATAATCATATTCTACAGTCCTCATCGTTATCATACTAATATCATATTGGATTTCATACCTCAATCCATTAATATACCTAGCAACTTTCTCTTCATCATTTTCCCTATGTCTTGCTCTTATATTCATCTTATAGAATTCTTTAGTATATTCCTTCACTGACAAACCCTTATGTCTCAGATTCTACAACCTTCTGAACAGATTCAACTGATAATCCTTGTGTATGAATTTAGCCTTAAGATTAGCTACCATTCTATCCCAACTCTTAATCTTGGACTTACCTTTTCTCCTTTTGTCATCTTGCACTCATCCCACCATAAAGTTTCATGTCCCTTCAACCTGGTCATAGCATTCTTTAATTTATCATCATCATCGATATCCTCATAATCAAAGTACTTGTCTAAAGCACTTATCTAATCAAGAAACTCTTCTACATTCAAATTACCTCTGTACATCAGGACTTCCATTTTCGCTCTGCTTCCCAGCTTGACAACAGCTCTTAGTAACCATTCCTTTGTTGCTTCTTCTCCTATGACTTCTTCTTCTTCTTCTTCTAGGTTTTCTCTCTCAGCATCACTAACATCATTGGTCTTTGGTGCTCTCCTTTATGTTGTTTCCATGACGTCCAACCTTGCTCGAAGCTATCTCATTTCCTCCTCCATGGTTTCATTGGCTACAAGTATCTCCCTGTGTCTCCTTGGAGCCATGGTTCCAAATATTTCTTCTCACATAGCTTATTCCTGCTCTAATACCACTTGATGCAAACCCCCTATGGGTCTATGTGACCTCTTGTTCTAGGATAAAACTACACAGGAGCCGGAGTGGCTCTCAGGATCCCACCGACCCCTATACTTAACTTACTCACATGCTTCTTGAATACACAAGTGAAAAATTTAAGTTCGTGAGGGTCCCTTTGGTATAGGAAACCCCTGCATGCGACCATAGCTTGTGACCGAGCATCTAGCGAAAGGGCTATTCGGCGCTCTGGGATTCCGGGCTTTGGGAGTTTCCCCACTCCAACAACTATCACCCAAGACCTCCAAGTAGTCAAACTTTGAATGGATTGAGATCTACAGTTCCCATTGTCCCACTAATTGATGGTCGAGATTAGCTCCAGGATTCATAGATTCAAGAGATTATTCACCCCATGCAACAATGACCTAACTTCCCCGTAGTGTTGAATCATCGAATCACTTGGGGATCCAATGGCTCACTCTCACCCACAAATATACGGTGTATATTCGCTCCGAGACTTCAGAGCTTTAGGCCTACCTTGCAACGAACAACTTAAAAAATTTTGAAGCAACGAAGTCCGAAGGACTTACCACTTAACAACTTTTATCCTTCTTTCTATTGAACGGATGTGAGGGATTTCGACTTCTCCTGAACAAATCTCGTCCATTCAATATTAAAATAAGGGATTCTCCTCTTGGGGACTTACACTCACTATCCCTCCTTGAGGTTCATCACTTGGATGACTCAAACTCTCACGCACACCTTGCACTTCTCTCCTAATCTTGGGACTTGGAAAATTTTCATGTGCACTCCTTGCGCTAACTCTCATTAGCTTTATCAACACCTAATGAAGTGTTGGCTCTGTGCACTCCTTTCACTGGTCTTCCCTTTGAGATTTTACATTTCTTTGATTATAGTTGCACTCCTTGTTCTTTCTCTATGCAAATATGCACCATCTCTCCTGATCTTCTAAACCTCTAAATGGTTCGGCCTCCAAACTCCTTGCATTGGCACTGTACACTCCTTTCACTGAGATTCTCAGAAGAGAAACAATTGAAACTTGCAACATCATTTAGAAATCATTCAACCAAACATTTAGATACACACACACACAAACACATAGATAACAACATAACATTTATCCAGTTCACAGAGATAAAGAAATTCAAGGTCTCTGATATTTGAAAGAAATTCTCCTCTATTCTATATTTCTCCAACAATAGCTTACAAAAGTTTCAAAAAAATTCAGCGACCTCTTCTGGGAATAGAATACATTGATTTATACATGAAGGGGCTTCTCGAGCTTTCTCTCCAGACTATTCTATTTCTTTCATATCACAATTAAAATCTTCCTACCACTAAGATGATTACAATAAATGAACAATCACAATTCAGATAGGAGTCAACGCTCAAAATTTGTACAACCTATAGGCATTAAATGCAATTACATTATCTAAGAGAATATACAATGGCTCTAGTCTAAATATATCATGGGATATTTAATTACAACAGCCTCAAAATTAAATTGGCACACTCTCCTTGGGATCCAAACCAGTTTAAAGTGCAATGCGTTGGATGTTGAGTCATCTTACACCAAAATTCATTAATAATGATGATGATTCTCTTGCATCATGTTCACTCTATGATAATGGTTTTCTTTCCCAGTTCCAATGCTTAATTTTATTTTCCGCATGTATATAATGAGTACATGTTAATATAACCATGTAGAAATCCTATTGTATATCTGAAGAAAGAGCATTGCTTCACCTCAGCAATGTGCCAGCTAGCCATCAGGTTTAAAGCACATTCAAGAGATGGAGAGACACCAACCCTCCCATTTTTAAATTTGAAATATGATCCTATACAGATTAATTCTGTAAGGTTGAGTGAAAACCAAGCCATTCCATTGAGAAGACATAAGATAACGTCGCCTTTAATGGTTGACAGGTTGATGGCTCTAGATTCAATTCAGACATGTGTTGATGACATGTGTTTATGTACATTGTAGATGTATGATAAGTTTCATCTGCAGTAGGAAGATATATTTCTCTACGTTGTTGAGTTTTAAATATCCTTATGGATTCTTTAGGTTGTGCAAGGAGTGCACAACAGAACATTGGAGGTTATGTTGCCAGTGCAAGGAGCGTGCATCTGAACTCTATTGAGTCAAAAAAGAACATGCCAAGAGGGCACACCAAAGTGATGACAACTCAATGGAAACCTCAAGGTTGTTGAATACCTTAGAGGAGAAACTGTGTAGAGGAGGCACAGAGAGACAAAGTCACTGAGAACTCTATATAGCTCTGCTAGGTGGGCATCGAGCGGGTGCAGGTGTGAAAAAAAGAAATATGTTTCGAGTTTAGAGAGAGACAAGAGGAGTGTCAAAGAGAAGACACTCACATAGTTGTTGAATACTCTGTAGAGCTCTGCTAGGTGGGCATAGAGAAAGTGCAAGTGTGCACAAGAACAACTCTCTGTCAAGTTCAAAGAGAAGAGTATCAAAGGACGATACTCAAAAAGTTACCGAACACTGTGTAGAAAATGCTCAACAAGGTGTGATTGAGAAAGAGGTTGTCAAGAGGGCACAAGAACCCTTTTAAGTGAGCAGGAGGGCTGAGACCCTTAGGAAACTGAGTAAATTAAAAGATCAAAAGGAATAGCTCTTCCAGAAGTGTAGACGAGACCCAGGAAATCGAGCTCATGGGAGGAGCAAAGGCCGAAGCCTTTAAACACTTACAAACTCTTCCAAGTCAAAAGAAATCAAAAGCTTGGGAGGAGGAGCGATAGTAGCCATCGGATCTGTTGTTGGAAGAAATCTAGACCACTAGATCAGCATCCGGGGAAGAAAAGGAGAGAGTTGAGGAGTGGAACAAATCCCAGGCATAGGATCTCATCACAGAGGATCGATAGTCTTCTGATCAAGGTAAAGTGCACGGACTTTAATCCCTCATAAGTTCACAAGGATAAGGATTCACCGAAGTCTCGAAGTGGATAGGAACCGTCCATCATCCAGAGGGAGAAGTGGCATAATATCCACAACTCTAGAGTGAAAGCAATTTGGAAGTTTTTTGGACAAGGAGAAATCAAAATTGCTGAAGAGTCAAAGGCCGAAATAGATCCAGGTTGTTGGTCGCTAGAAGACACATGTCAATAGATCTAAGACTTCGGGGAAAGTCACTTCGGAGGATTTCAAGTGTGGAGTATGACAAAATCCCGAAGTCTTGAAGGTCGAAGAAGATCGCAACTGTCTGTTGTAGAGAGCATGTGGCGAGAGATCTGGAAGTTTGAAGGATTAACACTCTGAAGGGAAGTTGACGTAGGCAGAGAAGATCTGGACCGTCAGATCCAGAAGGACACATGGTGAAAATTTGTCATCTTCAAGTGAAAATAATCTGGGAGGAAAGTGAGTGTGCAGGAGTTAAAACTCTTGAACTCAGAAGAACCAAAGTGGATCATGGTCGTCAGATCTAGAAGGACATGCGTCAGCATATTGTGTACTTTGGGTGGAAGCACTTCAGAAGGAAGCAAATGCATAGAGTCTGAAACTTTTGAATCCCAAAGAGCCGAAGTTAATCATACCCATCGATATATGGGAGGTACGTGTCAACAGATCGTGAACTATGGGTAAAAACATTCCAAAAGGAAGCAAGCAGGAAAAAGTTGAGACTTTCGAAGGCTGAAGTCCCGAAGTGGACTAGAGCCGTTAATTTGACCTGGATGCATGGCGCCTGATCTACAACTTCTAGTACAGAATACTCTAGGGGAAAGCAGAAGTCAAAAGTACCAAAATCCCAAAGCATTGAGTCCCAAAGTGGATCTCGATCGTTGATTGCGAAGGAGGTCTAGGATCTTTGATCTAGTCTTGGTTGAAAGTGTCAAAGTCGCGAAGTGGAAGGAGGTTAAGCCTCGGGTCACAGCCTTAGGTCACATGCAAAGAAGGGTTAGCAGAAGGAGCCAGTGCCCATTAGCATGATATTTGGAAAAGGTTCTAAGAGATAAAGACCCGCGGATAACCGTCGATATGAGAATGGTAAAATCAACGGTGAGGAATCATTGTAGGGAGCGGAAGAAAAATTAGTGAATGTGCTAGTTCGCAGCCCGCTATTCACTAGAGTCGTTGATATTGTCAGGGTAGGGAATCAATGACCACGATTCAATATAGGTTGGGTGAGAAATTTTCTTATTGCGGGGACATGAATCTTCGATAAAGAGTGAGCACATTGGCAGCCCACAATTACTRTGAACCGTCGATCGACGGACAAATTGGTAACAATCATATCGTGACCGTGAAAATCATGAGGGGGATGATGAGGCGTATGTTTGATTGAGTTTGAGACTAGCAAGGTGCCAAGGATATGATCCAACTAAAKAATGTTTAACGATCCTTGACTAGGAGGTCGAGCAGCCCAGAGGGAGAGTAGGGGGGTTCTGCATCAATATCCCTATATCTTTAACACTTTCAATTGTGCTTCAAGTGAGACCTTCTTCCCTTTAAGAAGATTGAAAATGACAGCACTTCTAGACTACAACAAATCCTTTGTTGGTATTCCATGAGAACCTTGGTCTCCATTTAACACCAACAATGAATCTATATGAGTAACTTTTCCCTAGATAAATTGGGCATTGTGTTATAAATTTCATTCCATTAGCCATCATCCTTTACGAAATTGGCACAATCCACACCTACAAATACAAGTATAAATACTTTCTCCCTCAAAAGTTGCAATTTCAACTGTTGAATATATATCTTTTAACATGAAAATATAGAGATATATCTTTAACAAATCCACTCGATGGGTGAGATGGATTGTCCAATGCAATGGTGCTAATATTCTCTTGACAAGGATGGAGTCCTCAAGAGAATAGAGGCAACATAACATTACTTTGAATTCCTTGAAAAATGAGGTGCATTCATGGCCTTTTTATAACACTCCTTTGGGCTATTGTTTAACTGCTTTGTAGTGTGAAAAGAGGCCAATTAGGGCATTCTTAGGTCTTTGACCAGCCCTCCAGTCGGATCCAGTCCAAATTTGAGGGTCAAATCGGCTTGGGAGCTGAACCATAAGTGGGTGGGAGGCTGACCACTCTCATAAATGTGCCATTTAGCAGGTGAACGACTTTTTGCGATAACAATTGCACATCGTGCACTTGTGCACGATTTTTGCATTCCTGTTTTGTGCATGTGCATGCGCGCCCAATGTTTGCATAGCGCTCTTTAATTTTTCACTACTTTGTATAGTTTTTGACCCTTTTTATGAATGCTTTGGTATTAATTCAAGCCCATGGATGACTTCATCACTGTTTGACGACGTTGATTTCTTGTAATCATGTGCGGACAAAATTTCAGTGATAACAGATGCCCCTTGATGGATGAGGTTAGGAGCATACGTATAGCCGAAATCCATCAATGTTTCTTCTACTTAGAATGTTGTTGTAAGAGAGAGCAATACTGGGATTGTCCAGAGCGATCAGTTGGAGGAAAAAAGAACCGGTAGGACCTGACCTTCTATGAGGTGTGTAAAATAGATAACTATGTACAAATGAGGTAGGCATGCCCCATGCTCGTGTCATGTAACTCTGAAAAAAGATAACTGAAGTGTTGGTGTAGACAACTGCAGCGCCCTCGAGGGTGGTTGTGATAAAGGCAGAAGACAATTATGCAGATGAACATACTCTTAATAGTAGGCAGTGAGCGTGGTAATAAGTATCACCGACTATGTGGGCATTGATAGCCCAGCCAAGTTCATAGTTCTTCAGCAAATGACAGAACTAACTACAATAGTCGCAAAGTAAGACCCACCATAACATGAGAAAGTGTTGGCATCGAATGTTATGGGGGTCAACGACAGTAGGGAGCAATGGTGTTTCACCCTGTTCCATCTGATATCTCTCATTGAGTCGATAATGAGAATCAAGATACTGTCGCCCTTCTGGAAAACTATGTTGATGTCGACAAAAAGGGGGACGCGACTCCTAGAAGCAAATGACTTCGGGAAATCTACTAGGTGAGGTGAGGAAGTGGAGGAGGTACATGGATGAAGTCAAGATGTGGGAAGACTCAAGACTGCCCTTGGTTGGAGTATGTGTGAGATAAAAATTGGTCGCAATCGTTCAACGAGGTCGAGTGTCAAGGGGACAACAAGACCAGGGATAAGTTGTGCCAGAGACAAGACAAGGTGAAAAAATTCAAAGGGCAGAGGTAAGTGTCCTATGGGGTACTCTAAAGATATGGACAATGCCGGTAAGGGTGGACGATAAGTAGTGCTCCAACCAAGGGTGACATGGGTTGCGGTTGGCCAAAAAAGGAAAGGAGGTCGCCCAAAGGTGACGAAAAAAAGGTAATGTAATGACTGGAAATAAAGGTGTTTGTACAATAAATAACGAATAATTGGGAAGAAGTGTACAAATACAGAAATGGGTGCCCCAGTGTGATATGGGTGGCCCGTGTAGGGCATAATTTGCTTGGAGAAGTGATGAAGGGTGGGGGCCCCATTGGTGAGTTTTTGTATGAGGTAGGTGAAATAAAGGTAGATTTGCAGATGGGAAAACTGATTGGGGATGAAATGGAGGGTTCATGATACTGTGGAGGTGCAGTCAAAAAATAGAACCGTGAAGAGATAATCTGGGAGTCTGTGTGGGAAAGCTAGCAAAATGAGGAGAAGGAGTATGTGGTTGATTCGTTACATGATGAAAGACTATCAGGACTCCCATCCCTAAAGGGTTTTTGAAAAACAGCATGAGTGTCAGAAGTGTCAAAAGGTGCTATGAATGGGACAACTCATGTGGGTAAGAATGCTACCGGGTAACCGTACCGAAAATGCAAATGGAGGTGTGGGTACTGCAGAGCCGGGAATGGGGATCCTAGAGGAAAATGTCAGAGGGTGTGACTAGAAATGTAAGTGCGATACAGAGGGAAAGACTACATGCCAGTGCTGAGTATATATCTGAAGGGGTTGTGCCAATGTATGATGATCAAGTATCTACACACATGAAAACCAAATACCTGATGTGAACAATATCTGAAGAGAATCGAAGATATGAGCATGTATTTGATAAGTGTAAATATGCGCATGTGTACCTGACCAGGGTATGAAAAATGGCGCCCCGGGGGCTCAGGATGAAAAGCGGCCCAGGGACTGTTGTGATGTAGATGATGGGATGTTGATCTCGTGGCTGAAGATGGATCGAAAAATGGACACCGTGGGCTCCCGGAATGGCGAATAGAAGTTCAGTAAAAAGGCCTATATATAGTTGTAGGGCCCACATTGCCACCTCATTTGTACCTACTGCGATAGTGACTGGATGAGCAGTTGTCAAAGGAGATTTGGAGATTCGGGGAGAGCGAGGCATCTGATTGGCGATTAGCGAGCTTCAGGTTAGTGGTCTGATCATCCTGCATAGAAATAGAATTTATTTTTTTGGGAAGGGGCTGTACGGAGGGCCGTACAGAGGGATTTTGTGGTTGTGGACCCCACGTGCATGGGTGATCCAGTAGTAAGTGCGCACACGTGCACGCCTGCCCACCGGATAGACATACATGGGGGCGCTGGTGAGGGGGTTAAAAGCATGCACCAGTGTGTGCCTGTGCAGACAACAGGTGCACCTGAGAACATGCCTGTGCAGTTAATAGGTGCACATATGTGCGTGCCTATGTAGCTAACAGGTGTGCATACATGCACGTCTGTGTAGTGAATAAGCGCACATGTGTGTGCACCTATGGGTTGAAATAGCCGTGCCTTAGAGGCAAGGTTGGCGGGTGTAAAATTGATCTTTGTGATGTTGTTGATGGTCTCGTGGGCTGATATAAGACACTTATTTGTGGATGCAAGTGGACAATTTGCACGATGCCAGTGGGTTGGCAAGAGCGAGATTGGTCCTAGTTGTGAGACATTGTGTCTATTGAGGAGCTAGGTGTGTGTATGAATTTGGCATCCTGTGGGTTGCTAAAGTTCTTTGAGTGCCCGTTGATACAGGCGCAGGAGTATCTCCTACAGTTCTTGATCCAGATGGGGAGTCCGGAGCTGCATTGCTTCCTTGTACAAGGAGAGTAGATCCCTTTCACTGCGGTGGAGGATGTGTATTTCTTGACTGGGCTCCCATTTCGGGGTGTTCCCCTACCAACAGATCCGGTGCTACCGAGGGATCTAGCCCTAGCAACCATTGGTTGGAGATACTGTTCAGGTCAGAACTTTATGTCCGAGATAGTTGTGAGCATTGGGTCGATAGATTCCCTAGCGCATCACTATATAGCAGCGATGATTGTGAGAGTATATGGGTCACTAGCGACCCAGCGAATAAGTGGGAGCGAGCTGATGGTGATGGAGAGAGTACTGGTTGGTCAACATTTTTCTTGGGGGCTGACACTGCATGCCAGGATGGTAGGGCGGCTGGACCACTGACAGTCCACGGATACGGGGGAGTTTGCCTTCGGGTCTATCCTGGTGTCTTGGTTTCTAGAGAGGGTGCTAATGCTGCGCCCTAGGATTTTATTGGGTGTGCCTGGGGCACGAGAGCCGCGACTGTGGTGATGGTCGACAGTGTTGCTTCTCCATGGTGGTGGCGAGGGTGGCCACTTCTTCATGGTAGAGGCGACGCAGGTATGGTGGCAGATGCCACAGGTGATATTACGGTACCCCTATGCCGGGGTTGACTTCCGAGATGATCCGGACATGGTGCTACCTCTAGGGGAGGTGTTTGACCGTCGAGGTATGGTGATTGAGGATGCTGATATGTATGTTTTTGTGTTTTTATGAGATAGCACATCATATGTATATGATAGAGATGTTGATACTATCTATTGTTTGTTTGCATGTGTAAATGTTGCGCCTTGCGAGTGTGAGGTGGAGTTGCAAAGATTGCCAGAGAGACCGTCGTGGGGAGAGAGACGTCGGTGTGAGGACATCGCGGTGCGACTAGCTAAGCCATAGAGGGCAGTGAGGAGGCGTCGGTTTGATGACCCTGGTGCTAGGCCATCACACGCTCCTCCGACGGCTGTAAGAGCAGATTTTGAGGACATAAGCCGTCATCTGGAGATAGTGTTACAAGATGTGCCTAAGGGCATATGGTCTCTCATCTAGGATGAGGCTTTCCTGGAGTAGTATGTGGGGGTGTCGCCACCATGGCAGGCCATAGTACGACGTGCAACAGTGGCTGCTACGATGATGACCGGATGACTGTCGCCGGGGCAGGAGGGGCCGGTAGGAGGGGGACCACCATCTCCTAGGGAAGGAGTTGGTGGGCCGCCATCGCCTGAGGGAGGAGCAGGTAGTGGTGCTCTAGAGGCACCATGAGTGGTGCTCTTATGCATTGATGTATAGATGTTTTTTATATATAGGCTGGTGAGCCCATTTTGTACTGAGGTGCTGCATTGGCCTGCGGATACTTGTATTTTTTGTATGTAAACATTCAGATGGCACTGTGGACCTTTATATATACATGAGTATATATGTTTTGAGATCTATGTGGTGTTTACATGTTGTTTGTTAATGTTTTGATGATGTCTATTCTATATATATGATGTGATAAGTTTTTTGATATGTTTATGTATGTGTAGAGGTAGCTTGATGGGATATATGCCAATCTAACACTATGTTTACTATGTTATCTGTAATTTGATTCAATTGTCTTGGAATATGTGTAAATGTAATGGAATAAAAATGTCGAGATAAAATCCTAACCTGCAGGTATTTGCGAAAGAGGCAAGGATCACGGACACGGTACACATTGTTGAGTTGGAGTATGACTAGTTGAGAGTCGAGAAAGACGCTAAGGTGACGAATACGATGATGTTGGGCATCGGCTAGGAGACCAATGACAGTGGTGTATTTGTCTTGGTTGTTGGTTGTTGAACCCAAACATATGCCACTCAAATGGAGCATGTCATGTGAGGGGGTGTAGAGAACCCAAGCAGCCGAAGTGAGATTTTGTGTCCAATGGTTGGCGCCGTTAGCATAACCGATGTGGTAGGCTAGTGGAGGAAGCATCTGTCAAAAGAACAAAGGATAGTTTAGATGTGAGGGAGGGAAAAAGACTAAAAACGCTATAAAAGAAAATAACCTAAAGTAGAATGACTACGTTTAAGCGTAAAATTTCTTGAGATACAACCCGTTGATGGGTTCTTTGAGAGAGAGGCCTTTGGGGGAGGCAAGGATGTATGTGCCTTTGGTGAGGCAATGTTGGATAATGTATGGGCCATGCCAGAGTGACTCGAATTTGTCATGTCCAAAGGTATCATGAGCGATATAGTAAGCCAAGATGAGGTCGCCTTTGCGAAATGAGCGAAGGTTGACATGGCGATCAAAGGTAGCCTTGGATCATTTTTTAGCTGCCTCGTTGTTCTGTAAGGGAGATCGGCGATCTGCATCCAGAGACTCTAAGTTCAGCAAGTGTTGCTCCATTGGAGCAGTGTCGGGTAATAGCTCAATTGCGGTCCATAAGGTGGGAATTTCGCACTCGATGGGAAGAGTGGCCTCAACCCCATGGACTAAATGAAATGGTGTGAAACTAGTAGTTGTTTTCACAGCCGTTCAGTAAGCCCATAGCGTAGAAAATAACATATGATTCCAATTTGTTTTATGTTTATTAACCGTGTGCTGTAACATGGTCCTGAGGACTTTGTTAACTGCTTCAACATGTCCGTTAGACTGAGGGTAATATGGTGAGGCAAACTCGTGAGAGAATCCTAAATGAGATGAGAGTTCGACGAATATCTCATTCTCGAAGTGTTTCCCATGATCAGAAATGAGTTGGAGAGGTACGCCAAAGAGGGATATGACGTGGTTAAAGAAAAAACACGCTGCAGTGTCAGTGGTGTTGTTGAAGGTGGGCATAGCTTCTGCCCATGTGGTGAAGTAATCAACAGCGACAATGATGTATTTGTGACCATTGCTAGAGGGGGGATTACAAGTCATGAAGTCAATGCCCCATTTACAAAAAGGGCCAGCAGTAATGACAGGGTGAAGAAGAGCGGGGGGAGCTCAGGATTTATTGGCGTAGAGCTGACATTGCTCACATCATTTTACGGCATGAATGCAATCATGAAACAAGGTAGGCCTAAAGTAACCGGCTTGAATAATATTTTGAGTAGTGGATATGCCCAAAATATGGCCCCCACATGTGTCATTGTGGCAGTCGTTTAAGACTCTATCGGCCTCATCAAGAGTCAGGCATCGACGAAGAATGGTGTCGACTCCCCGTCGGTATAGGATGTGTCCAATGAGGAGGTAGCAGGGGGCCTGATGGAGAATCTGACGATGATCATCTCAGAAAAGGTGGTTATCAAAATTTTGAGTGTGGAGATAGACGAGGAGGTCATCATACCAAGGATCATCCAAAGTGATGTAAAATAGATGTTCGTCGGGAAAGTTGGTGTTGACGGGGGCACGAGTGGTGTTAGAGGGGAGGGTTGTGACAAGTTCGGCAAGAACGAGGGCCTTCTTACTCTTAGGTGTTGAGAAATCGAGGTCGTACTCCTGAAGGATAACAATCCATCAAGCGAATTTTTCGTTAACTTACCGACGACTGAGCAAGTACTGCATAGGGTTGGAATCTGTGACAACCTTTGTTGTGTGAAGCAGAATGTAGTGGCATAGTTTCTGGACTGCGAGGATGACTGCAAGAGCAAGTTTCTCTTCATGTTTATACTTCAAGGGTGGCCCTGAGAGGTTTTTACTAACGTAATAAATGACATGCTCGTCATTTTCATCGCCTAGTTGGACGAGAACGCCAACTATTGATACAGATGATGTTGATATGTAGAGGATATAGTCACGACTGTAGTCAGGTGCACTAATTAACAGTGCATTTGAGAGTGTTGTTTTAAGATCGTCAAATGACTATTGGGCATGGTTGTCCTAGTGAAATGGGATGTCGTTACGTAGTAAGTGAAGGAAACCATGTGCACGTATGGCATAATCTGGGACAAAGCATCTAAGAAAGTTAGCTTTGCCCTGTAGGCTATGAAGTTGTCGTAAATTCTGGGGAGGTGGAATTTCGGTGATAGCTTGGACATTGAGGGGGTCCATGGTAATATCGCTTTGGGAAATAATAAAGCTAAGGAGGCACCCTGCGGTGACACAGAACATGCACTTGAGAGGATTCAAGCGGATGTTGTACTGACGACACCATTGAAAGACGATTCGTAAATCATCAAGATGTTGGGTGTGTTTCTTGGATTGGGTTGTGAGGTTGTCCAAGTAGGCGAGGATGATATGAACTAGATCATGAAAGATGTATGTCATAGCCCACTGGAAAGTTGTGCCAGCATTCTTTAAGCCAAAAGGCATGACACGATATGCAAAATTACCCCAAGGGGTAGTGAATGCAGTTTTATACTGATCGGCAGGGTGAATTTGAATTTGATTATAACCAGAGAACCCATCCATAAAGGATAGAGGCTCGTGGCCTGCGTAGTCGTCGATAATTTGATCGATGAAAGGCGTTGGAAAGTTGTCTTTGGGACATGCATGATTGAGATCGTGAAATTCTGTGCAAACGTGGATAGTGCCCTGTTTTTTGTTAACGGGTACGGGGTTGGAAACCCATGAGGTATAGGCGATGGGGTAAATGAACCCGGTAGCGCGTAACTTGTCAATTTCGGCTTTGATAGCCGTGGCTTTGGATGGGTGTAGTGGTCGTTGTTTTTGATGAACTGGTGTAATGTCGGTCCAAGTGTTGATGCGATGTTCGACAATAGAGGGATCAAGGCCAGGCATTTTCGTGTATGACCAGGCGAAAATATCCCTATATTCCTGGAAGAGGGCTTTATATGCACTGATTTCCTGAGGAGTGCAAGCAGCTCCAATGGTGATTTCTTCGATGATGCCATTTTTGATGGAAATGTCGATCTTAATGGTGGGGGAAATGTTGGCCATGTTGCCTTCTTCAAAAGCATCAGGGGAAGAAATGGAATTTTTGAACCAGTTGATAGGCCCTGATGGGATAAAATAGTTGGTTTCGACCACGTAAATGGGATGTTGGTTAGGAGGAATAGAGGCTTCCTATGGAAGGAAGAGTGTGTGGTGGTGTAGTTCATCCCAGGGAGAGTCCGGGTGATTTAACTATTCGAGTATTTCCTCATCACATTGGAAGCACTGGGAATACAAGGGGTCGTGAGGAGTGATGTTAGTGACAGTGGTCTTGTGGTTGCCCTAGTGAGGAAGAAGCGGGGGGCATAATGTTAGGAGATGGTGAGGGTTCACTCAACATAAACCATATATTGAAGTACTGAGGGGTAGCCGTGGTGGTTGGGTGTAAAATGTTTATAGGGGAATGAGCAGGAGAGTTGGGGGGGTTGGGGGGTTAATCCTCAGATACGTCATCTAAGAACCATGGAGGCATTGGGAGGGCCTTGGGTTTGGGAGAAATGACATGAAAATCTGCTAGTGATGAGGTAATGTCAATTATCGTCTCTACGGGCCGTTGAAGCAGGGTCAATTGGTGTTGCCTGTATTCAAGGATCATAGGACACTGGTATGTAAAATGAGCTAATGAATCACAGAGAGAGCAAGGGCGTCTCATACGCTCATTGACTGAAGTGGTGACATATCGGATGTCAGTGATATTGGTGGAGGAGGACGTAGCAGGACTGGGGTTGCTCTGGAAGTTCTGGCATACTACGGCTAATGTCTATCGAAAGCGTGGCAGTGTTGGGCAATGGTGGGTATAATGGCCATATTCTAAACATATAGCACAAGCATATTTGGTCCGCAATCCTTTACTACTGGAAGGGGGGGTGGTAGTGGTGGGACTAGCTGTAGTGGTGAGTGTTGGGGCAGTTTGATTGAGTGGAATCAAATTCCATAACTCTGGTAGAGACGGGCAATTGTTGGTTTGGTGTCCCTCTTTCTCACATAGTGCGCAAGGTGGTGGGATGCGTGGAGGAAGTGGAGTTGTGGGCTCCTTCTTCTTTCTCCTACCCCTAGTTGTGGCAGGGGAGTTAGTGAGTGGGGGTGTGGTGGGAGTAAGTATGGGAATCATCATGGGGATTCCTTCTGTTTGGGGGGGAAGGGATGGTCGAGGGACCGTCTCTGGTGGGTGTAAATACCAAACTGGGATTGCTAACACCATATTAGGTAGTGTGAGCATTGTGGCTACCTAAAAAGCTTCGATACCTGGTGGAGGGTAAAAGAAGGGAATTTGAGTGATGGCTTGGGGAATTGTCTCCCAAACTGGGATATGTCCTTGGGGAGAGGTGGAATCGTGGACTGGTGGGGTCGACGAGTGTCCAGGAGGTTCTTGAGGGGGGGGTTCTATGACGAGTGGGACGTCAGATATGATAGAAACCTCGGTAGGATGAAGGGTATCCTCTATGTGAGTTTTGTTAGATGATACGACGCATACTTGATTGGAAGGGTAAAGGAGTGGTGGTGCTCCATGGTATGTTCCTAACAAGGAAGGATATTTAAAAATCCCAGGACCCATATCGATGAGTGGATATGTGTCGTGGCTTGTGTGGATGAGAGGAAGAATGTTATCGATGTTGGCAGAGGGATTAGGCTCATAAAGTGAGACTTGGTCAATAGTAATGATCTTCCCATTATGGGGGAACATCATTTTCCGAAAGATGGAAGATGCCACTGCCTTCATAGCGTACATGTAGCTACGACCGAACAGGATATTATAATCGAGAGGGGCATCGATAACTTCGATATCGATGAGAATAGTCATTCCCCTGAGTTTGACGGGGACATTTTGGAAGAGCCCTTCAGGAGACGATGATCATCCATCATAAGCTCGCAATGTGATGGCAGAGGGTATGGGTTCCGGGGAACCAAGTTTATGCCATACCATTTTGGACATAATGCATGTAGATGCACCTTCATTGATGATACACCGATGAACTGTGATGTTCTGTATTTTTACTGGTATTTGGAAAGTGATCAAGGCGGGAAGACGAGGTTTTCCGCTGTCAAGATCAAAGGTGATGAGTCAGGTATCTACGCGGTCGACTGCCCCCAAGGCAGAAAGTAATGATTTCCGCTGATTAGGAAAAGTATGGAAGACCTCCAAAACTGACATGGCAGTCGGGCATTGCACTAAGTCATCTACCAAACTATAGTTATGAGCTGCCCTAGCCTGTGGGTTGTGGACATTCCTGCGCAATGGGATGCGAGGGATGCGAAGCAGTTGTTCGGCGGAAGGGCGAGGAATCACCAATGGGGGTCCCGTCAGTGTAGGGTTTGTCTCTGGAGGGATGGGAGGAGACGTAGTGGGTGCATGATACTAACGATTATGCGTTTGCAGAAGGATTTCTTCCTCACTAGTGAGGAGAATTGTGCGATCTGCTGGATTGTTGGGGTTGAGGTATTGTCCCACCTAAGTTGGGGGATGTTGTGTGTCCTGCTGGGTGTTTATCACACCTTGATGTGGAATAGGATTCTGCAGCATGGAAGGTGGGGATTGTTGTACATATTGTTGTGGTTCCTACTGAGGGGCAGGCGGTGTTGGAGAATGGGGAATACTGCCACAGTCTTTGAACCATTTGAAATCAGCGATTTGGGGGCAATGATGAGTATAATGGACAAACTCACCACAAAGGGCACAAGGGAAGATGGTTTTAACAATATTGTTATTTCTCCCATGGTGTCTATTATTATTGCCCCCTTGGAGGTTTTGGTTCCCTTGGTTCTGGTTGCCCCCAGTAGATTGGTGTTGTGGGGGTTGATTCCCTCCTTGACCTGGGTTGTTGTTATTCCTGTTCTGTCATTTCTTCTTAGCGTTGTTCGACGGATGGGTTGGATTGGCCGTATTCAACTATTTGAAATTTTGGTATTGCTGAACAACAGAGGGTTGAACAAAATTCACCCCCGCATGGGGATGTGGGGGAGCGATGGGTTGTGGGGAACCAGGAAATGGGAAGTATGGATTATGTGGTGGTAACGATCCATAAGGTACATAGGAAGGTGTAGTGCTTTCACTAGTACTATAAGCTAAGGTAGAGGGGGTACCAGAGTTTGTTTGAATAGGTGGATGTATGGGGGGTGTCGGCAGTGGTCCACTGATGGGTGCAGGTATAGAAACAAGGTATGGTTGTTGATAAAGGGGTGGGGGGTAATAAGAAGTGCCCCCGTATGCTGGTGGGTATTGAGGTGTTCCATACATCGGTGGTGGTTGGGGTTGTGGACCGTGGTGAGTGGTGGTACCAATCAGTCTGTCTGCTGAGTGAGACATCCTAGGTTTGTCTTGGCCAAATGGCACAAGTTTTGTAAGATCAGGAAGTACAGTGTATAAGTACCCTGACTGTGCATAGATGAGTTCATACTATTGGTCCTTACTGATGGCTTCCTCTTTAGATTGAGGGAAGGTGGAAGCTAAGTCCTTACCGAGGAGAGAGACAAGTGATCTAAGAAACCAGTCGAGACACTGTTGCTTGGTGGTTTCTTCTTTGCACAAACTACGTCGCCTACGCCACTCGTGAATATGGTCAGTGATATGTGTGGTTGAGGTTTGTTTGAAACTAGAAAGTAGTTCTAGACCATTGTCGTGGCAGATGGGTAATCGGAAGAAGGTTAAGAAGGCTTTGGCCAATGACTCAAAAGTTGTGCGGGACCTGTTAGCACTTGGTAAATTTCCTAGAGGTTGAAAAAGAAGAAATCTACAAAGGTAACCTTATCCAACCACTTTTAAAGCTGGGATCTGGCCCTTCCAGCTTCAGAGAGGGATCTCTCTATATGATTTAGCTTTGTTTTTAATTTCAGATATTAGGCTAGGTAAAGAAACTATAGGTTTTATGGTCAAAGAGTTTTTTAAATTGGTTGAGAGGTCTACACATCCATTGGGCTATGGGGTCTGTGTTTAATCAAATATGAGATGCAACCAGAAATTCCAAAAGAAGACTTTCATGGGGAGAGATAATATAGTCACTGGATCTTTAGTAATTAAAATGATGGACGGAAGAAAAGATAAGAAAGATAACTTCAACTAACAAGCAGTTAAGAATTTCTTAATTGAAGATATTAGAAGATAAACATTAAAATCTTTAGAATCGGAAACAGGGTATCAAAGATAAATCCTGCAACATTACGCTATTCATAAAGATTAGTTCCAGAAAACTAAATTATTACAAAGGAAGAAAACATTCAACTTAGAAAATCGACATCACCAGTGAACATACGCAAGAATCCTGTAAAAGTGCCTCTTCTTTATTAATGGCAGATCTCTTCAAAAATAGTACAGTTTGATAGCGATAGGGTGTGTGAATCAACAACCCCCAATACTTCGAAAGGTGAAGTATTTATAATTCAAATTACAAATGTTCTTGTCATAACTGATCAGGATGTGCTCATTCTATTTTTAGCCTAACTGATTTAACTAATCAAAACTGCTTGATGACTCGGTACAACTGCATGCAGACTTTTTGGGGTAGGTCGTTGGCGAGGTTCCTGTGTAACCTCTTCTGACTGGATAGGTGACTAGACCTGGACAACTCAACTACTAGTCGAGAAGATCGCATAGCTCCTCCCATATGATCTAACTAGGCACAGTGACTTTGATTAGTCTCCGATACACTTCATCCATTTCCGTATATTTAGAAAACGTGGGCTTTGTGAGGAAAATGTATCGAATCTCATGTTGGATACTGATGTCCAACTGAAGGGCATCTAGGAATGCTTTGCCAGTGATGCTCCCTTGTATGCCAACAAATTTCGAACTGTCTTTAGACACTTCAGATAGTCTCTTTTTATAATTTGGGAGTGTCATTAATTTATCATTAATGACTTTCAGACCAGGTAGACCTTTCTTTTGGAGAGCATCAATTTTATTGAAGAATCTTTGTACTCCTTGGTCCATGACCTGAACCTTTTCCTCCAGCTGAAGCATTAGAATTATCTTAGTCAAAACCCTTTTTACCTCAATTATGGTCTCTGTTCTGTCCTTGATCTTCAGTTTTTCTAGCTCTTCTATGTTCTTAGAATTTAAGAATATGATGATCTCATTTGCTTGTGTGGGCATGTCTCCCAACTCTATTCTAATCTTCTCAATGGCCTGTTGGCTTCTCTGAACCAACTCATTCTGTTCAAACATAATCTGGATCATTGGCCATATTTCATTTATGGAATTTATGATGTATGTCCATACATTCTCTTTGACCTCAGCCAAAGTCTTCCCTGCCACTGTTTGTTTTTGGAGCTGCTGTAGTTCCTTCCTTAGTTGCTTAGTTACCTGCTTCTCCTTGGATAAACTGGTTTGGAAAGAAGTTTTAAGTTCTTGGAGGTTCTCAACTTCCTTCTTCATCCTGCTGATTTCAGTCTCTTGTAGGTTCATCTTTTCCCGGGATTTGGTGAGATTAGTTGTTCCCTCTGGTGACGTCACTGGTGTTGTTGATGGAATTGTTGTCACTGTTGCAGTGCTCAATCCTGCAATGGGGATAACACTCAATGGAATGCCTTCCATCAGCTTCATATGTTCTTTCTCTTTCAATAATTTTTCCATCTCAGCTTCCATTTCCTTGAGCCGAGCATTCTGCTCCATGAGCAACTTTAGCATCTCATCCTTCTCACCTTCTTTCTCTGCTATCTCCTTCACCTGTGAGTCCTCTGTGGGTGGGAGTTTCAACTGTTTTCTTAAGGATGTGATGTCTGCATTCTTTTTCTTTATCATCTCTTCTGCTACTTTGACGTTCACAGGATCATAACCAATCTTGAGGACTAGCTCCTCCAACGTCTTGATTCTGTTGTCTTTTGCGAAAGATGATATTTTCTCCAGCTTGAGTTGTGTCTGAGCATTGTTCAGTGATACCTGAAATTTTGTTGCAGAAGCTGAAGCATGTGCCAATGTGTGAAAAACCATCTCCCATCTTTGTTTGTGCAGATCCATCTGATCTGTTGGATGCGCATCCTTCGCCTGGAATTCGAAGGTGGCCCTCTTGTAGTCTGAGATCACTTTGGGATCCGGTACTTGGGCTTGGAGGTAGGCCATGTGCATTCTTCCCTTTTCTGTATCAAATGCAGACAGCAGCCTGTGCTGTGCAGTTGATGACTGCTTCTGAAACTGGTCATATGTACTACTGGTGAGGATCTGGTTCTTTTTCTTGATCAATTCGTATTTCTCGAAAATGCCCAACTTGGGCCCAGTTTTGCTTGGCTGACTGTCCAGGGGAGAATATGTGGATTTCTTCGATATTGCTGTTGTGATTGCCTTATGATGGCTCGAACCAAAAGGTATAATGACCGACTTGACCACTGGGGTAGTTATTGTGGTAGGTGGGACTTCTTTTTCTACTGTCTTTCCAAGCGTTGAAACTGTCTTTGGCCTCTTGGTGTGCATCTGGAACTCCTCTGATGACACCTCTATTACAGGTGGAGACGACTCTTGTCGAGGCATTTTTTCCTTGGGAACCTAAGTTGTGGTGGTGGGTGGCACACTCGTTGAGGGCACTTGCTATTCCACTTCAACTTGCTGTTCCATTTCGACTAAGGTGTCAGGCACCCATACCGTCTGATTTGAAAATTTTTCGATCTCGGGCTTGGACTCATGCACATACGGGATATTCTTATTTCTCACCCACATTTCTGAAATGATCCCGCATGGATCATAATTCCATGTGAATCTCTTAAAGAACTTCATCTCCTTCAACATTCTGTCAGCTTCTTCCCTGGTGCCTCGACTATTGTAGATGAAAGAACCAATCTGCCCCTTGATTCTCAATTGCTGCTTCTTTAGGGAAACAAAATGAATGTCATCCGAATTCATTATCTATCTAATATACTCTAATGCAAAGATTCTTACCGGCACATATTGAGGTAGTTTGTAAGGTGCCAATTCGCACACGAAAACTCTGATCTCGAAGTGATTTTGGTATAGGTACCAGTCTCATGTCTTTGCGTTGTCCGAGAGATGCAGAATTCTCTGGACTTCATCATTTATTCGTGGCTCAGGCCTGCCACTCAAAATGCTTACCACCGGGTGGTAAAACTGATCAATGAATGCTTTGAAGTCGTATTCAGCAGAGTTACGCTTCAATAAAGAGGTCCATGTTGTTACTAGCTGAGGCTTTCCATCTGCGTCCATTTTCTGCATAGAAAAACTGAATTTATCGACTTGATAAAAACCAAACATGTAGGCCAATATGGACAAATATCTAAACATTCCCTCCATGCCAAAGTTCACGAACTTCTCGTGAATATTTTTGGCTAGGAAGGTACTGAAATCGAACTAGGTGGTGGGTTTTTCGTCAGTAGAGAAAATGGATAGAAACCCTAGAATGGGCTCATCTACCCACTGGTCGGAATAGTATCCTAACAGAGCGCAAAGAGAGGAAATGATCTAGTTTCCTTTGGTGGAGAACATGGATGACAGGTAAGCTGGATTGGTGCAAGGGAATTGAGCGGAGGTGGGAAGGAACAACTCGAAAATTTGAGCTCTCTGTGGAAAGGTCATCTTTTGATACAGCTCTGTAAGGATCTCTAGGTCGAAAGGAGAGACGGAATCAGCACGGGGAATTTGCATCATTTGGTCAATATCTTCGGGAGTGATGAAGAAGAGGAAATTTCCAGATGATGAGATGATGGCCCTTTGGTCGGGAATATAATGGGCTTGGCCTTTGAGGTCGAATTCGGGAAAGTGGTGTATCTGGGGAAAAAGGTAAAGGGGAAAATTGGACTCCCAGAGTCCAATCTCATCGCTCTGGTCCAGAAACACTTCCTGTAGCCATGACTGGAGGTCTAAAAAATCGAAATCGCAAATGGTCTCTGCGATCAACCTGTCTTTATCCACCAGCGGGATTTTGTCCAGGTCAATAGGAGGAGGAAGAAAATGATTCTCTTCTCCTTCCGCTAGCCTTGGCTTTTGCGCCATCTCTGCAACAGTACCTGCAATAAACAATATGTTAGTGAGGTCGACTGACAGTGGATGAAGGCGACGAGGAAGCAATGGAGGAATAATAGGTAAGTTTTTTGGCGTGATGGATGAATAACGAATGAAAGGGGAATAACGGTAGTTTTATTCAAAACTGGGGTCGATTGGACATGGGAGACACGTAAGCAGGATAACGGGTATGTTAACCTATAATAAATGGACAACGGGCCACTTGGGATGAGGTGGCAGGTGACGGTGGCCAAAGCATATGGACGGGTGATGTGGCGGCTAGGGATTGGTGGTAAAAGTCACAATAAGGGGCTTTTAATGAGTGAATGGGGTGAGGGACTGACAACAGGGACTGACACCAGTTATGGGATAGGACGTATCTTGGGAATCAATGGAACAAGTGGCATCAGTGGAGGATGACGTCCCTGAGTGATGGAGGTTGTCAGATGGCATATGGTGAAAAGACTTCAGGTCCAATAGATTTGCGCCACCTATGGCCAGGGGCCCACCGGAGAGAATATTCATTCTGGACCCCCCCCCCTTTGATTAAAAGCAGAACACCAGGGGGGTTCTGAAATCCTTTCTAGACCGTTGATCTGCACGCCCGTTTCTAGGCCATAGATCTCAGCATGCTCTTTAATGCTCATTCCGGACCACCCCCCCTCCATTAAAGGTAGAACGGATGGGGGGGTCCGGAATCCATTGTGAACCGTTGATTTAAGCGCCCTTCCCTGGGCAATCCAGATTTGCGCCAATGTTATTACCGATTTCGGACCCCCCCTCGGTTAAAAGAAGAACAGTCAGGGGGGTCCAGAATGCTCTGTGCACCGTAGATCTGAGCGCCATGATCTAGACCGCTGATAAGTGTAGGAAATATAAATCATGAGCAGAAAAAGGGATGTGTCGGGAAACTTAGGATAAGTGCCTTTTATGGGTTTTTCCCAATTTTTCACATAGACACCACCAAGGGGACATCATCTAAACTATTCTTAGGCAATGAAAACATGGTGTAGCATTTTCATCAATCTGGTTTCATGGGTGGTGAAGCAAATGAAGAAACTAATCTACATGCTAACCTATCTTCCTAGGACAATAAGGACTATCTGGCCAGAATTAGACAGTCTGGTCAGATTTATTCACTAACCTATCAAAATTAAATTTAAAAAGAACTTGGCCAAGCTTGAAAGGTATGGCCAAGTTATTATTATTGCATGGGGCTTTTTCCTTTTAATTCTTTTATGCCCTCTTTTCCTTCANTTTCTTTTCCTTTTTTTCCTTTTTATTTTTTTCAAATCATTTGCAGAATGAAAAATCAATTGTCCATAAAAGAACTAGATACAGATAATATCCATAATATCCAAGTCATCAGTTGATTCCCATAATTTATGGGGTGATAACAGCGGCTCCACCTGGGGATGGTACTTGCCCTGTTAAGTGCCAAGAATCCAATTTCCTGTCATTCTGAACATCTCTGCCTAGTAGCCTTCGTTGGTTTTATTCTCAGAAAAATTGTGAAAAACAGTGATCAGCATCTTAGGGCCTTCTCTTCGGTCTTCAACCAACTGACTAATGTTCCTCACTCAGAAATGCAAGTAAAAACTGAAAATTGAAACTAGTATGTACAATGGAGAGTGAGTTCTTCAATTTTTTTACTGAGGTGGGACATAATGTTTCAGCATTCTGCCATTCACAGGTGCTCCTAGCAAATCTGACCCATTGGTGTTGTTTAGCAAAAAAGCATTGTTTCCTATGAAATCTTGGATCATGTATGGCCTTGTCCATAGATTGTCAAATTTCCCATGCTTTCCCTTGTCCTCGTTCCTGGCATCCCATTTCAACACCAGATCTCCCAGCTCAAAATCATCCTCCTTGGTTCGTTTGTCAATGATCTTCTTGATGTTCTCTTGGACAACCTATGTTTTGTTGAAAACATCTTTTCTAGTCTGTTGCAAATGAATCATCTGATTGATTCTTCTCTAGGAGTCATTTGGCTCAGCTTGTATCTCCTGAAGTAACTTCATGACAGGGACTCCCAAAGAAGTTGGGAAAATAGCCTCAGTACCATAGACCAGCTGGTATGGTGACATACCAATTGACCTTTTGGTGGTCAGTCTATCTACCCATAAAGAAACTACCAACTTATCATGCCATGATTTTTTGTTTTCCTGCAATGGTTTCTTGATGATATTTACCAAAGTTTTGTTTGAGCACTCTGCCAACCCATTCCCCTGAGGGTAGTAGGTTGTGGAATGCCCCAAGCCAATGTGGTACCGGTTGCAGAAATCTATGAGTTTCTTCGACCGAAAAGCAGTTGCATTGTCAGTAATGATCTTTCTAGGACAACCAAAACGAGACAAAATATTATTTTCAAGAAATTTGATAATAACCGAGTCAGTGGCTTGCCTGCTTGGTATAGCCTTGATCCATTTGGTAAAATAATCAGTGGTAGTAAGAATCCACCTGTGTTGTCTTGAAGATGGAGGGTTTATTTCTCCAATGAAATCGAGTCCCCATTGTTGGAAAGGAGCCTCAACTGAGATTGGTTTAAGAGGTAGAGGAAGGAGTTTCCTTTTACCTTCAAACAGTTGACATTGGTGACATGCTGTTACTTTCTGATGTACATCTGCAAAAAGGGTGGGCCATTAAAATCCAGCTCTAAGTATTTTGTTGGATGTAACCTTCGAGTTCAAATGGCCACCACATTCTCCTGCATGAAACTCCTGCAACACTTTATCAGCTTCATCTTTCAGTAAACAATTTAAAAGAATACCTGCAGGGTATTTCCAATACAAATTTCCTTCTAGAATACAGAATTTCAAAGCCTTCAACTTTAAAAATCTAGCTTTAGTCTTGGTTAAACCAGGGGGAGCTTGTAAATTTTGTAAAACGAATATAAGGTCTGCATACCATGGAGAGTTGAGAAATACCTCTCTAACGTTTGGAGTCGCCATCTTGCCCTGTTCATCTGCTACATCTAGAAAATTAATGTCAAGAGCCTGGAAGTTAGATTCAGCCATCAGTTTATCAAGGCCTTGGCCTTTGATCAGTTTTGTGGGCTTAATCTCTATATCGTATTCTAGAATGACAGCAATCCATTTTCCCCTTCTTCCATCAGGGTTATCCTGTGTCAAGATATCCTTTACTACCGCATTCAGAACATAAGCTATGGTGTGAGAATGGAGAATATAGACCCTGAAATCCTTTATGGCTTTTACCAAGGCAAAATCCTACTTCTCCATAATATTGTAGTTCAGGGCAGCATCTCTTAAAGCTTTGTTGAAGAAAGCTATGGGTTGTTCATACCCTTCACTGTTCTTCTGCAGTAATACCGCTACTATAATATGTTCAGAGGCGAAAGAAAAAAGATAGAAATCTTTAGTGAAATCAGGACTGATCAAAACTGGGGCTTCTGTGAGAGCTCGTTTGACTTGTTCGAAGGATTGTCTGGACTCAGAGTCCCATTTTATTTTTACATCCTTTTTAAGCATGTTTGTAATGTTGCGTAAGAGTTCGGCCAGATTGGGAATGAATCTTCATAGAAAGTTAATCTTCCCTATAAAAGACTGTAGCTCTTTGAGGTTTCTTGGGTTTTCTAACTTTAGTATGGCCTCGATTCTGCTGGGGTCTATTCTAATTCCATCTCTAGAGATGATGTGTCCCAGTAGTTTGCCTTCTTCTAATCCAAAAAGAAACTTTTTTAGGATTTAAAGAAATCCCGAACCTTCTACACTTTTCGAAAACTCGTCTAAGGTGTCGCAGGTGTTCATCATCAGATTGGGAAAACACAGTCACATCATCTAGATAAACGACAATGAAATTACCTGATTCTTCTATGAAGGCGAAATCCATTGCCATCTGGAACATGGCCCCTGCATTCATCAAACCAAAAGGCATTTTCACATACATGAAAGTGGCTCATGGTGTGGTGAAAGCGGTTTTTTCTTGGTCTTCCGGGTGAACTAGGACCTAGTTGTAGCCCGAGAAACCATCTAACAGATAAATTCAACTGGACCTGACCACCCTTTGCAAAAGGTGATCCATTTTCAACAAGGGGTAATTATCCTTCAGGGATGCTTTGTTCAGATTTCGGAAATCTATGCAGAGTCTGATTTCCCCGGTTTTCTTACATGTAGGAACTAAATTAGAAACCCACTTAGAGAAACGTATTGGGACTATGATCTTGGCATCGTCAATTTTCTTGATCTCTTTTTCTATCAGGGGGAGCAACTTGGGATTTATCCTCCTAAGTTTCTGCCAAAACGGTTTCTGGTCTTCCTTTATGGGAATCCTGTGTTGTATGATGCTAGTATCATAGGCTTTCAAATCTTCATAGCCCCAGGCAAAAACGTCTGAATATTCTTTGAATAGCTCAATGTATTTAAGATTTTGTTCTGGGGGTAATGATTTGGACAGTTTGACCATCCTAGGCTTCTCTTCAGTCCCTATATTGCAGTCTTCTACCTCTTGTCCATGGGCTTCTATTTTTGGTTTCTTAGCTACATCGTTATCGTCAAACAGATCCTCTAAAGGAACAAGCCCTCTAGGTAAAACATTGCTTTTCAACTGTAAAACATCGACATCCATTTCATCATCCCCTAACTCTCTTGAATCTACTGTATCTACTCCTGAATCTACCGTATTCACACTATCTATTTCAAACTGAGAATTATTTACATTCTCGTCTTCATTTTCTAAATCTATGTTTGTACATTCAAAATCGTTCTTGCATTGCAGAAAATCCTCTATCTGATCATTATTTCCAAACACTTGCCAGTACCTGATATTATCGAGAACCATCGGTCTGCATTTCACTTCCATAGTGTATGGGCGAGTTTGGCGAAAAGGAATCTTGCAGGAGGCTGCTGATGTAGCCAATCCGTCAGCCAGAATATTATGTCCTCTCGGCATTACCTGCAAGTCAACCTCATTAAAACACTTCAAAGCATCAAGAACAGCATTCCTGTAGGCTCTAAGGCGTGGGTGTTTAGCAGCATACTCCCCTTTAATTTGCTTGATTATTAATTCAGAGTCACCCCTTACCATTATCTTCTTAGCACCAACTTGTTTCAACAGCTTCAGACCAAGCATTAAAGCTTCATACTCGGCAACATTGTTAGTGCACTGGAAATTTAATTTGTAGGAATGATTCTCCGAATACCTGTTTCAATGATTATGCAGCCAAACTCCAGCTCCGGCTCCTTCTTTACTCACAGCTCCATCAAAATCTATACTCCAGAAATCGGCGGGGAATTCTTCAGTGATTTCATTTTTCATCTTTGCTACCTCACCGATTTTTGGACCTTCATCTTGACTATATGACTCTTCCATTGGCTGAGTATCTTGCTCTTCCGAATCACCGTCATTGTACAAGATGAATGAATCTAAATTGGAATGTGCAAAGTAAAGGGGGTATTTGTGTGTTTTTTCTTGACTACTGACCATGTACTTCATCAGTGTTTCTCTGTATAACCTCCTCTATTGTCCAAACACTAGGATAGTGGTGTAAGACATATCTAGCTGCAGGGTTCCTTTCAGCTTAGCTCCCCAAGACCGGGATAGCAACATTCCATACTTAGGCGGGATGTCTGCAACCACCACATCCATCACCATGCTTTTTGAAGGGATATAAACCAGAGTGATACATAGGTCCTTGATCAAACCAATACATTTGACTTTGCTGGAGTCGAATGAATGTAAATCCTTGTATGGTCTAGTGACCTCTAGTCCTAGTTTTTCCATTACTGCTTTAGGCATCAGATTATGTGAGGCACTTGAATCTAGCATAGCGTTATGCAATATCAAGTTGTGTATGTTTAAACTGATGTAAAAGGGAGCTACATCATCGATATCGACTCGACCATCTACTTCAGGTCCGAAAAGGAGTTCGGGATGATCGTCAGTAAGGTTCACAGTGTCTGAATGTGTCACTGATCCAATTGTCAAAGCATTGGTGCCTATGTCCGGTTCAATGGCCAATGCTTTAATCACTTGTGAATGATAACCACCTCTATTCATCAATTCTGTAAGTGGGATAGGAATTTTTATCTTGGCCAATTCTACCTCCAGGCTAAAAGGTGCAGGTGCTCGGGCCTGACTCATTGATTCTGGTTAGTCCACCATATTCTTCTGCTCAGAAGTACTGAGTGGATTAATAGGTGACACTTTGGGCTGTGCTGGTATTTTCAGTATGGTGATGTTTTTCTTCATAGGAGCGTCGTCTTTACTCTTTTCCGAAGACTTTTCAGCAATAGTCTTCTCAGAAGTATTCTCAGTAGAAGGTTCAGGGGTTTTCTTGTTTTCGACTGTCTTCTGTGTTTTGGTCGTCTTCTTTAAAGGAGTCCCTTCTGTCTTCGAACTCCCTTCTGTCTTCTTGCTACGCAGATTATACTGTTGGTGTACCTCTAGAATAGCATTCTCAAAGGCCTGTTGTTCCGCATCTTTGGCTTCTTCACTTACCTTTGTTTGATTTAGCAGAAAGAGTTCTTGTTCTTATTGAGTAAGGAAAATGGCCTTGTTGTCGTGAATGCCCATAAGGTTGATGTGTGTGTCCTCCAATTCCTCAATCACTTCTCCCCCTTCATCAACGTAGTTTTCTTGTAGGGGAGGTCTAATCTACTGATCTAGGCCCCTCTGCTCTCTCTGATCCCGAGGATCTCTCTGTCTGATCTGAAAAGGATTTCTCCTAAAATTGGGGTTCCGAATTGGAGGTGTAGCTGTGTTGTCTCTCGGAGGATTTCTGTCTGACACATTCACTCTTTACAGTAATAGTTCCAAATTTCTGACCACAGAATCCCATTTGGAATCAGTGGTTGACGTGGAAGGTTCTTCTTTGATTGTGACTCTCCTTTCTCACCTCTGACGGGCCCTTTTCGCCAACAGATTGGCCTCCACACTAATAGCATTTTTTTACATGTCCTCTAGGGTGGCAGCATTTCTTTCTCTTAATTGGTAAGACATGTCAGCATCAAATCCATCAGGGAATTTAATCAATTCCAAACCTTGTGGAGGTTTGATTTCAGTTGGGATGGCATTGTACAAGTTGTTAAAACGGGTGCAATAATCTTGTACTGTCTCACCTTGATTTCCTTTTATATTCTCGTACTCTAAGAGTATTTGGAGAGGGTTTTTCTTTACCTCCCATCTGTCAAGAAAACTTCTTTGGAGCGCAACAACGTCAGGAACTGAGGTGGTAGGTAAAGCTTTGAACCATTTCTTGACGTCTCCTGTCAGACTCTGGGAAAATAGTCGCATTTGAACGTCAGCCTCGTCAACTTCTTGCAAGTCAAAATAGTCATTCATCTTATCCACATGTTGTTGGGCGTTCAAAGGTCCGGTTGCATCGAACTTTGGAAGTCTTGTTTGGTAGTCTTGGGGCATAGCATGTAGTGGCGCAGCCAACAACAAAGGAGCATATCGAGTTGCCATGATGGGTGGAGGAGGTGGAACGACAACCTGGATGGTCAGAGAGGTAGCGACTAAAGACGAGGAAGAGGAGGGACTGGGCGGTACTGAGGTAGGGATTTGTAGTTTAGTTGTGGGAGACAAGACTTCGGGGGTTTGGGGTTGCAACACAGTTGGGTCAAGGACAAGTTTAGACACAACGGTTTCAGATCATGTTCTAACCAGGCTTAGAGGTGGAAAGGTATCAAGATCAAGATTTTGAGAGATATCTAGTTCTCTAGAAAAGGAAGGAGACTTATGCAGGGCAGTATGACTCCCTAAGACGGCAACCAAGGCCTTTCGCCTGAGCAGATTTTCGGGGTTATCTATCACTATTGAGAGTTCTGGGTCAGGATGAGATCGAGTGTGAACTTTCTTGGAAGCCAGAACTATTTTAGGTTTTTATATATATACTTTTTTTTTTTAATTTTGTGAGTATGAAAATGGTATGTACAAGTTTTGATCAACCTCTAACATTACTTTCTTCTTAGAATCAAATGTTCTTTTAGGGGAACAAAAACGCGAAATTGTCAATTTTTAGTTCTTCCCCAGTGGAGTCGCCAATTATGTTAGCACTTGGTAAATTTCCTAGAGGTTGAAAAAGAAGAAATCTACAAAGGTAACCTTATCCAACCGCTTTTAAATCTGGGATCTAGCCCTTCCAGCTTCAGAGAGGGATCTCTCTATATGATTTAGCTTTGTTTTTAATTTCAGACATTAGGCTAGGTAAAGAAACTGTAGGTTTTATGGTCAAAGAGTTTTTTAAATTGGTTGAGACGGTCTACACATCCATTGGGCTATGGGGTCTATGTTTAATCAGATATGAGATGCAACCAGAAACACCAAAAGAAGACTTTCACAGGGTGAGATAATATACTCACTGGATCTTTAGTAATTAAAATGATGGACAGAAGAAAAGATAACAAAGATAACTTCAACTAACAAGCAGTTAAGAATTTCTTAATTGAAGATATTAGAAGATAAACATTAAACTTATTAGAATCGGAAACAGGGTATCAAAGATAAATCCTGCAACATTACGCTATTCATAAAGATTAGTTCTAGAAAACAAAATTATTAGAGAGGAAGAAAACATTCAACTTAGAAAATTGACATCACCAGTGAACATACGCAAGAATCCTATAAAAGTTCCTCTTCTTTATTAATGGCAGATCTCCTCAAAAATAGTACAGTTTGATAGCGATAGGATGTGTGAATCAACAACCCCCAATACTTTGAAAGGTGAAGTATTTATAATTCAAATTACAAACATACCTATCATAACTGATCAGGACGTGCTCATTCTATTTTTAGCCTAACTGATTTAACTAATCAAAACTGCTTGATGACTCGGTACAACTGCATGCGGACTTTCTGGGGTAGGCCGTTGGCGAGGTTCCTGTGTAACCTCTTCTGACTAGACAGGTGACTGGACCTGGACAACTCAGCTACTAGTCGAGAAGATCGCAGAGCTCCTCCCATCTGATCTGACTAGGCACAGTGACTTTGATTAGTCTCTGATACACTTCATCCATTTCCGTATATTTAGCAAATGTGGTCTTTGTGAGGAAAATGTATCGAATCTCATGTTGGATACTGATGTCCAACTGAAGGGAATCCAGGAATGATTTGCCAGTGATGCTCCGTTATATGCCAGCAAATTTCGAACTGTCTTTAGACACTTCAGATAGTCTCTTTTTATAATCTGGGAGTGTCATTAATTTATCATTAATGACTTTCAGACCAGGTAGACCTTTCTTTTGGAGAGCATCAATTTTATTGAAGAATCTTTGTACTTCTTGGTCCATGACCTAAACCTTTTCCTCCAACTGAAGCATTAGACTTCTCTTAGTCAAAACCCTTTTTACCTTAATTATGGTCTCTGTTCTATCCTCGATCTTCATTTCTTCCAGCTCTTCTCTGTTCTTAGAATTTAAGAATCTGATGATCTCATTTGCTTGTGTGGGCATGTCTCCCAACTCTATTATAATCTTCTCAATGGCCTGTTGGATTTTCTGAACCAACTCATTCTGTTCAAACATAATCTGGATCATTGGCCATATTTCATTTATGGACTTTATGATGTCTGTCCATACATTCTCTTTGACCTCAGCCAAAGTCTTCCCTGCCACTGTTTGTTTTTGGAGTTGTTGTAGTTCCTTCCTTAGCTACTCAGTTACCTGCTTCTCCTTGGATAAACTGGTTTGGAAAGAAGTTTTAAGTTCTTGGAGGTTCTCAACTTCCTTCTTTAGCCTGTTGATTTCAGTCTCTTGTAGGTTCATCTTTTCCAGAGATTTGGTGAGATCAGTTGTTCCCTCTGGTGACATCACTGGTGTTGCTGATGGAATTGTTGTCACTGTTGTAGTGCTTCAATCCTGCAATGGGGATAGCACTCAACGGAATGCCTTCCATTGGCTTCATCTGTTCTTTCTCTTTCAATAATTTTTCCATCCCAGCTTCCATTTCCTTGAGCTGAGCATTCTTCTCCATGAGCAACTTTAGCATTTCATCCTTCTCACCTTCTTTCTCTGCTATCTCCTTCGCCTGTGAGTCCTCTGTGGGTGGGAGTTTCAACTATTTTCTTAAGGATGTGATGTCTGCATTCTTTTTCTTTATAATCTCTTCTGCTACTTTGACATTCGTAGGATCATAACCAATCTTGAGGACCAGCTCCTCCAACGTCTTGATTCTATTGTCTTTTATGAAAGATGATATTTTCTCCAACTTGAGTTGTGTCTGAGAATTGTTCAGTGATACCTGAAATTTTGCCGCAGAAGTTGAAGATGTGCCAATGTGTGAAAAACCATCTCCCCTGTTTGTTTGTGCAGATCCATCTGATCTGTTGGATGCACGTCCTTCGCCTAGAATTCGAAGGTGGCCCTCTTGTAGTCTGAGATCACTTTGGGATCCGGTACCTGGGCTTGGAGGTAGGCCATGTGCATTCTTCCCTTTTCTGTATCAAATGCAGACAGCAGCCTGTGCTGTGCAGTTGACGACTACTTCCGAAACTGGGCGTATGTACTGTTGGTGAGGTTCTGGTGCTTTTTCTTGATCAATTCGTATTTCTCGAAAATGCCCAACTTGGGCCCAGTTTTGCTTGGCTGACTGTCTAGGGGAGAATCTGTGGATTTCTTTGGTATTGCTGTTGTGATTTCCTTATGTTGGCTCAAACCAAAAGGTATAATGACCGGCTTGACCACTGGGGTAGTTACTGTGGTAGGTGGGAATTCTTTTTCTACTGTCGTGCCAGGCGTTGAAACTATCTTTGGCCTCTTGGTGTGCATCTGGAACTCCTCTGATGACACCTCTGTTACAGGTGGAGACGACTCTTGTCAAGGCCTTTTTTCCTTGGGAACCTGAGGTGTGGTGGTGGGTGGCACACTCGTCGAGGGTACCTGATGTTCCACTTCAACTTGTTATTCCATTTCGAATAAGCTGTCAGGCACCCATACCGTCTGATTTGCAAATTTTTTGATCTCAGGCTTGGACTCATGCACATACGGGATATTCTTATTTCTCACCTGCATTTCTAAAATGATCCTGCATGGATCATAATGCCATGTGAAACTCTTAAATAATTTCATCTCCTTCAACATTATGTCAGCTTCTTCCCCGGTGCCTCGACTATTGTAGATGAAAGAACCAATCTTCCCCTTAATTCTCAATTGTTGCTTCTTCTTCAGAGAAACAAAATGAATGTCATCCGAATTCATTATCTCTCGAATATATTCTAATGCAAAGATTCTTACCGGCACATATTGAGGTAGTTTGTAAGGTGCCAATTCACACACAAAAACTCTGATCTCAGAGTGATTTTGGTATAGGTACCAGTATTTTGTCTTTGCGTTGTCCGAGAGATGCAGAATTCTCTGGACTTCATCGTTTATCCGTGGCTCAGGCCTGCCACTCAACATGTTTACCATCGAGTGGCAAAACTAATCAATGAATTCTTTGAAGTCGTATTCAGCAGAGTTACGCTTCAATAAAGAGGTCCATGTTGTTATTAGCTGAGGCTTTCCATCTGCGTCCATTTTCTGCATAGAAAACCTGAATTTATCGGCTTGATAAAAAACAAACATGTAGGCCAATATGGACAAATATATAAACATGCCCTCCGGGCCAAATTTCACGAACTGCTCGTGAATATTGTTGGCCAGAAAGGTACTGAAATTGAATTGGGTGGTGGGTTTTTCGTCAGTAGAGAAATGGATAGAAAACCCAGAATGGGCTCATCTACCCACTGGTCGAAATAGTATCCTAATAGAGCATAAAGAGAGGAAATGATCTAGTTTCCTTTGGTGGAGAACATGGATGATGGGTAAGGTGGATTGGTGGAAGGGAATTGAGCAGAGGTTGGAAGGAACAGCTCGAAAATTTGAGCTCTCTGTGGAAAGGTCATCTTTTGATACATCTCTGTAAGGATCTCTAGGTCGAAAGGAGAGACGGAATCAGCACAGGAATTTGCATCATTTGGTCAAATATCTTCAGGAGTGATGAAGAAGAGGATGTTTCCAGATGATGAGATGATGGCCCTTTGGTCGGGAATATAATGGTCTTGGCATTTGAGGGCGAATTCGGGAAAGTGGTGTATCTGGGGAAAAAGGTAAAGGGGAAAATTGGACTCTCAGAGTCCAATATCATCACTCTGGTCCAGAAACACTTCCCATAGCCATGACTGGAGGTCTGAAAAAGTGAAATCACAAATGGTCTCTGCGATCAACCTGTCTTTATCCACCAGCAGGATTTTGTCCAGGTCAACAGGAGGAGGAAGAAAAGGATTCTCTTCTCCTTCCGCTAGCCTTGGCTTTGGCGCCATCTCTGCAACAGTACTTGTAATAAACAATATGTTAGTGGGGTCGAATGACTGTGGATGAAGGCGACGAGGAAGCAATGGAGGAATGAGAGGTAAGTTTTCTGGCATGATGGATGAATAACGAATGAAAGGGGAATAACGGTAGTTTTATTCAAAACTGGGGTCAGTTGGACGCGGGAGACACATAAGCAGGATAACGGGTATGTTAACCTGTAATAAATGGACAATGGGCCACTTGGGATGAGGTGGCAGGTGACAATGTCCAAAGCATATGGACGGGTGATGTGGCGGCCAGGGATTGGTGGTAAAAGTCACAATAAGGGGTTGTTAATGAGTGAATGGGGTGAGGGACTGACAACAGTTATGGGATAGGACGTATCTTGGGAATCAGCAGAACAAGTGGCATCAGTGGAGGATGATGTCCCTAAGTGATGGAGGCTGTCAGATGGCATATGGTGAAAAGACTTCGGGTCCAATATATTTGCGCCACATATGGCCAGGGGCCCGCCGGAGAGAATATTCATTCCAAACCCCCCCCCTTTGATTAAAAGCAGAACACTAGGGGGGGTCTAAAATCCTTTCTAGACCGTTGATCTACGCGCTCGTTTCTAGGCCACAGATCTTAGTGTGCTCTTTAATACTCATTCCGGACCCCCCCCCCTTTGATTAAAAGCAGAACACCAGGGGGGGTCCGAAATCCTTTATAGAACGTTGATCTGCGTGCCCGTTTCCAGGCC
>JASDQU010308644.1:126000-142979 GCA_032191745.1 Picea mariana
GTCTATTTAAGCACTCTTCCCTGGGCCGTCCATATTTACGCCAATGTTATTACCGATTCTAGACCCCCCCCCGGTTAAAAGCAGAACGGTCGGGGGGGTCCTAAATGCTCTGTGCGCCGTAGATCTGAGCGCCATGATCTGTACCGCTGATAAGTGTGGGAAATATAAATCATGAGTGGAAAAAGGGATGTGTCGAGAAACTTAGGATAAGTGCCTTTTATGGGTTTTTCACAATTTTTCACATAGACACCACCAAGGGGACATCATCTAAACTATTCTTAGGCAATGAAAACATGGTGTAGCATTTTCATCAATCTGGTTTCATGGGTGGTGAAGAAAATGAAGCAACTAATCTACATGTTAACCTATCTTCCTAGGACAATTAACCCAGATTAAATTGTTGGGTTAAGAAATTACTCTACCTAAGGGCTATCTGACCAGGATTAGACAGTCTGGTCAGATTTATTCACTACTCTAACCTAAGGACTATCTGGCCAGGATTAGACAATCTGGTCAGATTTATTCACTAATCTATCAACATTAAATTTAAAAAGAACTTGGACATGCTTGAAAGGTATGGCCAAGTTATTATTATTTCATGGGGCTTTTTCCTTTTAATTCTTTTATGCCCTCTTTTCCTTTTTTTTTCTTTTTTTTTTAATTTATTTTATCTTTTTCTTTTTTCTTTTCTTTTTCTTTTTCCTTTTTTTCATTTTTCTTTTTTTCAAATCATTTGCAGAATGAAAAATAAATTGTCAATAAAAGCACTAGATACAGATAATATCCATAATATCCAAGTCATCAGTTGATTCCCATAATTTATGGGGTGATAACAGGACCCTGATTTTTCTTCTACATACCATTTGGTCGATCGGCCAGTGAGTGTGCATTGAAATAATCGTAGTCTGATCGAATCATCCATAATGTTATTGGAGGAGCACCATAGGTGAAAGGTCATGACATGGTTGGCAGGGTCATCGCCTACCTTTCCTTCAAACTTTGGAATGTCTGAAGGTAGTTTGGTGGGCATTATAGGCCATGTGGGATCATGCAATATAGGATCATTGGTGAGTTTGTTGAGATCTAGTATGTTTAGAGAGGCCAAATATGGCATCTGCAGTGGGGGGGGAGGATTAGCTCCGGCCATGATGTGTTGTGAACCTGACCCTTAAGGGGGGCTAGGTGGGTTGGTGATTCCTCCTTGAGAGGAAGTGGGTCCCCCGCTTCTGTGTAAAGGAGAGCGAGTGAACGGATGACCTTGGGAAGTGGACGCAAGTAATGTAGAACCAAGAAAAGATGATCCTAAAACAGTAGCACTCACAGGAATGTGTGAAGGAGCTGTCGATGAGTGGGAAAGACCAGACACTCCCCCTAAGATAGGAGGGAGGTTTAGCAATCATCGTGAACGATGAGGGTTCTGTGGTTCCCCTATGATGTCCGACTAGCTGTGTGAATGTGTGCAAAAAGTGGTGAGAGTAATATAGAAACAAGAGCCTTTGCATTGAATGTTTTACACAATATATATCCAAATCAAACTGTAATCAGATGTGCATCATACATAAAATGTTTTGAAAAAGAAGCATATATGTGGGTAAGTGGGTTTTGTCTGCATGGGGAATCAAAAGAAATCAAATGCTCATGTCCTAGAAGACATAACGTCCTTCCTCTCAAATAGCACTGGACCTTCCAATAGTACTCAACAGTGGGGTCTGAAGTCACTAGAAGAGAAACTAGTGAAGGATGAAATAATTAGTTATAATGAGGGGTAAAGGGGGCATATCCTGAAAGAGATGGTGATATTTTCCAATAGCCACACAAAATCCAATCAAGGTGCAATTGCAGCCCACAATTGCCACCTGGGTAGATGTCCTAAAAATGGTCACTAGGTACCTCAATCAAAGTGAGGCAATTAGATTTTTGGCCTAAGAAATGGGTCACGGGATGGATCCCGTCCAAGAGGTGGGTGCCTCAAGGGGGGACGCACAGAACAACCGGACCTCGGCCTTCAACCCTTCATGGGTATCTCCTTGCCTTATGGTATTAGGTACACTTGACTTGGAGGATTTTCAGTTCCCTATTTGACAACTTCTATGGTTTTCATAATGTGAGAACCAGATAACGGGGAGTTATTTGGATGCCTATCCCCAAAATCCTACCTAGACTAAAAAATTTCTTTTGGCACCTCTTGTGGAGGAAAACTTAGTGAGTTTTTATAAATATTTTAGATGTAATTGTTTTGGGAGGTTGGGGGTGCAAACCAACCTTGTTGATTAAAATGGGAGTGGATAGTTTTGTCAAGAAAAGGGTAGGGTATTTTCGAAATCCTTTTGGAGAAAACTTACTTTGACCTCCACATTTCAAGAAGAAGCTATGTGAGTGATAAGTGAATTTTGTGTGTGAGTGAAAGTGTGCCAATTTTTAGTGAATTAGATGTCACCTTGCTGCATGTGGACTTCGCTTGGTCCTTACAAGTGTTTGATTACCTAATTAACTGAATGTCTTTGGTACAACCTTGAGTAATTCAAAAGTCCCTTGGAAGCTAGCATGTGGACATGTGGGTCCATTACTATCCCTTTAACTCCCTATTATGATGTAATCTAAGAAAATCTTTACGCAACTTCTAGTCCCAGTGATTGTTACGCAACTTCTAGTCCCAGTGTAAGTTAAATGTGATTAAAAATGATTTCCAACTTATCTTGTGAGTCAAAACAAGCCATCCATGTGACAAAAAGCAAAGAAGGGAAATTGATTTTATCCTCCTAAGTGCCTATGTGTTTTTGACTAACCCATTTATATGATGAGGGGACTAAGTGTGGTGCAGCTTTAAAACATGCTTGAAATCATTTTTAAGAAGAAAAATGGCCTTCCCCACATCTCAACAACTTTACAATGTGAATTTTTGCACAAATGTGCGGGTCTCAGTGGAGACAGAGGCGCACAGAGTGCATGCGCATGAACAGAGACAAGTCAACAGGTGCACATGCACAGAACAGAACCATGAATCAGGTGCATGTGTGCATGATGCACGTCTGTGGGCCTAAAAACCCATGCATATATGACACACGGTCGAGAATAAAAATTCTGGATGGATTTCTCTCAATTCAACTTGGAATTGGCTGAGTGGCAGATCGGCTTAGGCCGGTTAGTGTACCTGCAAGTTAAACAAACTAAAAGAAGAGCAAGAAAAACCCAAACAGGGTAGGAAATTGATACCTTTCCCCAGTGGAGCCGCCAATCTATTGCGCCTCTTTCGTCACCTTAGTGTGAAAAATAGAGCTGCTTGCAAGCTCAGTTGGGTTTGTTGAGCAGGATAGCAGCAAAGAAAAGAGTTAGGGAAAGAAAATAAAAGACTACAATTAATAATTAAACTAAGAAATGCAATAACAACTAAATTCATGAGCATAGGGACATAGAAACAAAAAGAACCATAAGACCCATGTCACCAATGTTGAGGCTGATCTATTAGTGAAACAATACACCAAAAATAAAGGGGACTGTGAGTCCCTTCTTCCTCCAAGGGAGGGCTCTTGGACCCCCACTAGCTAGCTCTTCTTACAACAAAGAAAAATGGAAAATGATGAAAGAACTCCTTACAAATCCACTCAATGGGTGAGATGGATTGTCCAATGCAATGGTACTAATATGCTCTTGACAAGGATGGATTCCTCAAGAGAATAGAGGCAGTATAACATTACTTTGAATTCCTTGAAAAATGAGGTGCATTCATGGCCTTTTTATAGCACTCCTTTGGGCTATTGTTTAACTGCTTTGTAGTGTGAAAAGAGGCCAATTAGGGCATTCTTAGGTCTTTGACCAGCCCTCCAGTCGGATCCAGTCCAGATTTGAGGGTCAAATCGTCTTGGGAGCTGAACCATAAGTGGGTGGGAGGCCGACCACTCTCATAAATGCGCCATTTAGCAGGTGCGTAGCTTTTTGCGATAACAATCGTGCATCGTGTGCATGTGCATTATTTTTGCATTCCTGTTCTGCGCATGTGCACGTGCGCCCAATGTTTGCATAGAGATCTTCAATTTTTCACTACTTTGTATAGTTTTTGACCCTTTTTATGAATGCTTTGGTATTAATTCAAGTCCATGGATGACTTCATCACTGTTTGACGATGCTGAGTTCTTGTAATCATGTGCGGACGAAATTTCAGTGATAACAATGCATACATTTGGAAATAACTGTAATCGATTGATATCTATTAATTCTCCTTAAATTACAGTGGGATTCAATCCTATCCCCTCCCAAGTCCACTATCCCCTTGAAAATTGAAATCACAATGAGCGGGCTAGTAGAGTTTATGAAATTCAAATTTCAATCCTTGTGGCATTTACAAAATTTAAGATTTAAACTTACATGGAATTAATTATTAAATATAGGTGCATCCATCCATATTAAATAGGCACATTGGGATGGGGTCATTCATATGACATGGGTTCCTAGGCTCAGGGGTTTTGCAGAACAATGGGCATGGTAACATCTAACATGTGCAAAACCACTAAACCAAGAAATTTTTGTCCATCAAAAAGTGATTTCCGGAGAGATGTTATGCCCATGGGGTTGATAGTGAAGGAAGGTGTCAAAAGGCCTCTTAAACAGGTTTATGAGGGGTTCTTAATGCTCACCATAGTTTTTTCACCTAATGGGGTGTTAGTTGAAAGGGGAAACTCTATCCACTCATACAATATTTGCTCACATTGTTTTGAAAGAGAGCATTAAACTTTACACTATAATGAATGCTCCACCAATTACCATGATTAAGGACACTTAGCTAGATCTTCTCTTCTTTGACAATAATCCTAAAATTAAATATGAAAGATGGTGATGAATGTGGAAACACATTCCCCAAGGAGGCATAACTAATGTTGGTTATAAAAATCAATGTTTTATGTTTTGTACATTAATGGTCTTCTATAATTTGCTATATATACACATTGTTTATTCATTTCATGGAGATTCAATCCAAGATGAGTTTTCTCCCACTTCATTGTACATTCTTATGAATATGTCATGGCATATAAATAAAAACAAATTTATAACTTTAGTTTACAGTTAGACATTTTCTTCCTACTTGTCTTGTGTTAGAGTTAAGTGATTTACTAACTTCAATCTTATCACATGTCCTCCACGTATGAATAAAATTCCTTTAAAATTTTATTGTTTACCTCTTCTTACTAACCCACCATCTCTATTAGCATCATATTTCCTAGTTTGATTCGCATTATGGGAACTACCTTCACCTTCTTCAAACTTCTCTCTACACATTGTTATTCCATCCTTACATTTAACCTTTGTAATACATAATCTTTTAATACATGATAATTAAAACTAGTGTAAACTCATCTTAACTCTAAATCATATTCATCGTAAATGCATGAGGGATCAAATTCATGAAGGTGTAAACATTTTTTCAAGTTTTTTCAATTTAAAAAAAGTTTTCACTTCGAGAGACTTGATCCCTCTCTAAGCACAATAGATCCATAGTTGAGATGGATTTATGTTGGTTGTGTGTGTGTGTGTGTGTGTGTGTGTGTGTGGAGGAATGATTTTTATGCTCCCCACTCAGGTTCAATCCCTGTAAGTGACATGTTGAGCTCATAACAAGAAAATTTTACCCTAAGCACTATCCTCTAAAAAATAAATTATTACACATATCCCTTGTAGTAAGCGACACATGTCAAAATTCTTCACCAACTCTAAATGTTTTCAATACTCTAATTTGTCAATTATCTAGTATGGAAGTAAATTACGAAGATGAGGACAAGGAACGTTACACTATTGTGTTCATTGTCAGAGTCTTGGGATCATCTGGTCACATCTATGTGGTTCATCTCAACAAATGTCATTGATTATGACATTGTTGTGGGAGCTTTGTTATCTAAGGAAATGTGGAGAAGATCCATTAAAGAAACCTCAACAAAAGAAGTGATGGTTTTCAGAGGTCAATTTACATAAAGAGGGCAAGGTCATAGAGGTACATCAAGGTCTAATTCAAAAGTAAAAAAGGGTAAACATAAATATTGGTTCTATGGAAAATTAGGGCATCTCAAGAAGGATCGATGGAAAAGACAAAATGCATTCAAAGAGGACTCCACAAAAGAAGCAAAGGAAGCTAATTTAGCTTAAACACGTTTAGGTTCAGGTTCAGGTATTGTTGATGAGGTATTTTGTACTTGGGATGTTTCACATCAACATCATCATTGGTTGTTAGATTATGGTGTGTCCAGCCACATGTGTCTTCATAAAAATTGGTTCTCAACTTACCAATCTATTGATGATGGTGTTGTTTTTATGGGAAATTATTTTTCTTGTAAATTTTTTGGGGTTTGTAGAGTCTGGATTAAAATGTGTGATGGTTCTACAAGAACATTAATAGATGTAAGGTATGTACCTGAACTTAGAAATAAATTGATATATTTGAGAGTTCTAGATTCTATTGGTTATAGGTGTATAGCTCAAGGTGTAGTACTGAAGGTGTCTAAAGGCATCTTAGTAGTCATGAAGGCAAAGAGGATCGGGAACCTTTATCATCTTGAAGGAAGGACTGAAGTAAATCAAGCAGTGGTAGCATATGAAGGTGCAAGTGACTATGTTCATTTATAGAATCAGTGTTTGGGTCATATGAGTGAGAAAGGGCTTAAGGCACTAGTTGATCGTATGTCACTTCCAAGTTTAAAGTTTCTGAATTTGAATTTTTTCAAGTATTGTGTTTTTGGAAAACAGTGTAGACAAAAGTTTAAAACAAGAAGACATATAAGAAAAGGTAAACTTGATTACATTCTTTCATATGTTTGGGGACCATCCCCTATAATTTCTTTTGGAGTATCGTCATATTTTGTGACATTTATAGATGATTACTCTAGAAAGGTTTGGGTCTATTTACTTAAAATAAAAGATGACGTATTTAATACTTTTAAGCAATTCAAATCTTTTGTTGAAAAGAGAACTGATGAGTCAATCAAGTTTTTAAGAATAGATAATGGAGGTGAGTTCACATCTGTGGAATTCGGAAACTATTGCAAGGAAGCTGGGATCGAAAGACATAAGACCACGGTTTATACTCCTTCGCAAAATGGTTTTGTTAAATGCATGAATATGACTCTTATAGAGAGAACAGGGAGCATGCTCAGTAATGCCAATTTGCAGCATGAATTGTGGGAAGAAGAAGTTCTTACAGTGCACTATCAGATAAATCGGTCACCATCAATTGCAATAAACTGTAATATTCGAAAAGAGGTAAGGATGGGTCATTCATGTGATTTTTCAAATATGAGAATATTTGGTTGTGATGCTTATTCTCTTATTTCTAAAGATCGGTGTTCTAAGTTAGATCCTAGATCAAAGAGATATTTATTTGTTGGTTATAGTGATGGAGATAAGGGGTACAGATTGTGGGATCCTATTGCCCACAAAATCATCATAAGAAGAGATGTAGTATTTTATGAATCCTCACTCTTAAAATCAGAACTGGTAGATGTTGAAGTGACACAAGAACAGGTACCGCAAGTTCATAAAATTTAGTTGGAAACTTAGCCATCTTCAGAAAGGGAGGAGAATGAAGAAGTTCTAGAAGAAGAATATGAAGATGTAGAAAATATCTAGGAAATTGAGGATATGCCTGAACCATCTCTAAGGAGATCTACATGGTTCAAGAATCATCCTACAAGGTATGACGATTATGTTTCATCTATGTCTTTGGTTTCTATTGATGGAGAACCTAGTTTTTTTCAGGAAGAAAATAAGGTATATGAAAGTGCTCAATGGAAAAAATATATGAAAGAAGAAATGGATTCCTTAGAGAGGAATAAAACATGGGACCTGGTAGAACTTCCAAAGGACAGGAAGGTTGTCGATTGCAAGTGGGTCTACAAACTGAAAAAGGGAGTTGATGATAAAGTTAAAAGGTATAAAGAAATACTGGTAGAAAAAGGGTATTCTCAAAGGAAGGTATTGATTTTCATGAGATCTTTTCACCATTTATGAACCTTATTTCAATTCGTGTTGTATTAGCACTAGTTTCTTTATTTGATCTTGAGTTAGAGCAGCTAGATGTTAAAACAATGTTTCTACATGGAGATTTGGATGAGGATATATATATGGAACAACCAGAAGGGTTTTTTCAAGATTGGAATAAGAGGTTTGTTTGCAAACTCAAGAATTCATTGTATGGCCTGAGACAGACTCCCAGGAAATGGTACGAGAAGTTTGATTCCTTCATGGTGAGCCTAAATTTTACAAGAAGTGAATATGATCATTGTGTTTACTTTAAAAAGTTCGAAAATGGCATGTTCATTATTTTGGTGTTATATGTTGATGATATTCTCGTGGCAAGAAAAATTATGGTCGAAATCAATAGGTTAAAGGATCAGTTGGCTAGGGAATTTGATATGAAGGATCTAGGAGCAACAAAACAAATATTGGGCATGGAGATACATAGAGACAGGAAAAATGGTAAGTTGTGGTTATCAAAATAAAAGTATGTGAAGAAAATACTTATGAGATTCAGTATGAATACTGTGAAACCTGTATAGATCCCTTTGGCTTCTCATTTCAATATTTCTTCAGTTTTATGTCCTAGTAATGAGGAAGAAAAGGATTATATCTCTCGTGTACCATATGTTAATGTAGTAGGAATTTTGATGTATGAGATGGTGAGTACTAGACCATATACTACACATGCAGTTGGTGTTGTCAGTAGATACATGGAAAATCCAAGTAAAGAGAATTGGGCAACAGTGAAATGGGTGCTTCATTATCTTAGAGGCACAAGTAATTATTCGATCCCCTATTATGGTTCCAGTGATTCAGTTTGTGGTTATGTAGATTCAGATTTGCAGGTGGCTTGGACAAAAGGATATCCACTTCAAAATATGTCTTTACTCTTGCAAGAGGACCTATTAGTTGGATGTCAAAGTTTCAAAACATAGTTTCCTTATCCACTACTAAGGCATAATATATAGTTGCTTCACATGCTTGCAAGGAGGCAATTTGGTTAAAAGGTTTGTTGGGTGAGTTTGGGAGGATGCAAGACAAGGTGAAAGTATTTTGTGATAGTCAAAGTGTTATTCATATGGAAAGAAATCCATATTATCACAGTAAGTTGAAACATATTTCTATCAAATACCATTTTGTAAGACATGTGGTTGATGAAGGAGGAGTGGCTCTGGAAAAGGTCCATACAAAAGTGAATTATGCAGACATGCTTACGAAACCAATTTTGTTAGAGAAGTTGTGATGGTGTTTGGATTCTCTTGGCTTGCAGAAAAGGTGATGAATTAATTAGGGCATGATATATCAGGTAAATTGTTGTCAAGGTGGAGATTGTTGAAAACGTGCCAACCAATTTCCCATGCAGTAGCATGCACATGCACATCGGCTAAATTAGAGTGTGCATGCATGCACTCTTTAATGAATAGTTTGTGTAACTAGTGGATCTTATTATAATCAGTTTGTCTAATTGTTTGAGAGATGTTATATATACGAGCATACCCATAGAGGTGAGGAGTGTGTGAGCAAGATGCAATATTGTGGATTGCGGTGTGTGTGTAGAGAGGAGAGGATGGTTGTATTCATGTGTTGGATGTTGTAATTCTCCCTTGAATAATAAGAATATTGGTTATCATTGCCCAGTGGTTTTTTCTCGTATAAGGTTTCCACATAAATCATTGTTCCAATTGTGTGATTGTTGTTCTCAGTTTATTTCTCGATTTTATTCCTTGTTTTGCTTCCGCTACCTAACAAGCCTGACATTACCTGTCAGATATCTAAGGTCAATGACCAGTCATATCCTACTTGGTGTATATAGTACCTCTAAGTCCAATGATTGTTACGATCCTACAAGGGAATTGAACTATTACGAGGCTACATGATTCATGAATTTCAGGAAACAAATTTATATAGTAACTACTAACATCCATGTAGTTGCAAGGATATATCCAGCTATTGATTGGGCTTCAAACATGTAACATCAGGACTCAGATTCATAAATAAATGGAATGCGGAAAACATCTTCTTTTGTGGTCATTTTAATATCATTAAAATTCATTAAACATTTGTAAGTTCTTCTTTGTCTTTTTCCCCTAAACGTTGCTCACTATTTTTGCCTACTTCATCTTTGTTACATCATCTCTAAATGATGATTTTATCAACTCTTGTGTGTGCATTTTTTTCTCATGTTTCTATTTTAGTCAAATTTGTGGATCTATCTTGCTAGAAATTGCACAGAATATGTCTGAATTGGACTGCCTCATTCTGAAACAACACAAGAGACGTATGAAACCCTCATTCTAAAACAAAACAGATGATCCTATTTTTCTCTTATAGTTTATTAGGGATATTACAATTTACATATCTAATGCTCCACACATGGATTTATTTTGGTTCGGTAAAATGAACATTAATATTGGTTGGTGCACCGACTATGATAACATGGGATAAAATAATATAGCTGAAGATGATCAACTTGCACAACATTCATATTGAATAGAAGATAGTCGATGAAATAATATGACCTTGTTGGGCATAAGTGTATGTTTGTATTGTGTGATGCTCTTCCTCATCCCTCCTCCCAAACTTTGCCTACACAACTACTAGCTTAATTCATCTTCCCAACTAGTGATGATTGATTAGATTAGGCATTAAAATTAAATGTTTTGATTATTTCAATTATGGTGACTTATGTTAAGTTTGCATGATGAATGGCATGTAATTTGTATATTTTGACTGATGATAGATGATCCTCTATAGTCACGACTCATGTAGCCTCAGAAGAGGATAGGGAAATAGACCTCTTCATACTTGGAGAGGTGGCAGAAAGAAAGTGGGGAAATATACCTCATCATACTTGGAGAGGTGGCAAAAAGAAAATGATCATAGTTTTTGTTCACTTTGAGGCACATTCAGATGAGTTTGTGCAACTTGTGCAAAAAGTGTATTTGTTTCTAAAGGACTGGGATACTCAACGACCCTTAGTGGCATTTGTCTTTGATTTACAGCCACATCCTAGCATCGTCGAGTTTCAACTTGTTCACTAGCCAAACAATGATGGCTAGGATTATGATCCAAAACATCCCTTTATCGATACTGCGAGGTAGGAAGACCTTAATCCTGAGTAGGTTGTCCCAAATGCTTATATTATTTTCTCTTCAAAGGCTAGTTCTTTTGCTTCTCCTCACACTCATATTGATCTTGAAGCCCTAGCCAAAGAACCATTCCTCTCTGACAAAGGGAAACAACCAGTGAACACTCAAGTGTTCACCATATCTCCTCAGGGTTCCTCAGGCCTTGCTACACCCCTTACTGCCACAGATAATTTGGATATTCTAGCCTCTACACTTGTTGTTGCTAATCTCGCTCTGCTAAATTAGATTTCCCTGACTGCTCCTATGTTTCATCCCGGCATGAGGATGGTCATCACTTTTTAAGACATACATTTTGAGGTCTCACCTCCAACGCAACCTTCCTCATGTCCATCCTCCTCCTCTTGTTCTAGTCATGTTATGTCTCATCCACCAAATTAATGTATTACACTTGTTTTGGGGTGGACTTTGGACTATTTTAACTAGATAGTGGATAATATATTTTGGATATATAGATATTTTAACATATTGGAGCACATGTATTTCTATTACTTATGATTTCATGTGACAAAAAAAAAAAAAAAAATTGATGGGTTATGGTTGCTTATGTTTATTTATTTTAAGCACATCTTGCATTAGAGAGACATAAGATATGAGATGAAAATGTTTCTTTACCAGGGGGATATAAGAGATACTGTATTGGAAGGCATAAGGAGTATGATCGGCCATGATTGGTTCCTAAGTGGGCTCTAAGTGGGATTTATGTTTTATGGTGGGGAAATGGGACCCCCTCTTAGCTTCTCATATTTCTCCTTTATCCTAAGTTGTGAGCACTTTTAAAATTTATCATATTTCTTCTTTATCCTAAGTTGTGAGTACTTTATCTTTAAAAGTGACTTCTTTATTGAACTTTAAAGTTCACATTACTTTATTATTTATATTTCACTTTGTTTTGAGGTATTTCATGAAATTAATTTTTTGAAATTAAAAATAAAAGGTAGTTCATAACTACCAATTGCTTAGCAGATGTTATAAAAGAAGGAAAAAATCATTAGAAAATGGTTTTAATTTTCTTGTCATAGGTATGCTAAGAGTCATAAGTTACTTTCATTCTTTGTTATTCACTTTCCATCTTTAGTTTTCTTTTTAGACCTAATAGTCCTATGTTGATAGTTGGGTACTTCTTTGAATTTGATAAAAGAAGAGGGGTTTGAAACCAAAGTTTTGGGGTCTTAAGGTAGTGATTATTTTTTCCATTATTTTGAAGTATTGGTTGATTAGTTTACATTGGCATTGACCTAGAATAGTGTCATGAGAGTGATACTAGAACTTCAAGCCTATTATTGATCTATCTTAGAGTCTAGTTATGTTCCTCACATATTATTATTTCTGTCACTTTAGTCTATGTTTGTACGATTTCATAAATGTTGAGACTAGCTTGAATACTCCTAATCCTAGTAGGGGTTTGAAGGAAATTGTTAACCAATAGAAGCTTCGTGTATGGTACATTTTGATTAATAAAGAAAGATTGATTCATAGCCTATTTTATTCTTAGCTTGTTGTGTTTTTTTCATGGTTTCATTTCTTTTTATTATCATAAAATACATAAAATAGAAACATTTATTTTTATTATCATAAAATACATAAAAGAGAAAAATTGCATATCATAAATGACAATATATCTTATTTCTTTTAGTATTTTTTTTGCATTTTCTTGTCTAACTTTCCTAGCATTTGAATATTTAATTTTTAACATTGATCTTTTTTTTTGGTGTTGTTTCAACTAAACATCTTGTACAGTTTCATTTATTTTAGCTTGTTGATATAATCTATCTTCTTTTTAGAGTTTATCACTTTTTAAAAACATAAAAAAACAAATAAACTAGAAAACAAAAAGATCTAATCCCATAAAAGGTTAGAAGCATTAGGATGTTAGTCCTATGCCAATTGACATTTGATAAGTAGCTTTCTTCTACTCTTTGATCCTTGCCAGATTAATCAACAAGGCAAAGGATGCATTGAGGGTCAACCAATGAATTTCAACCGACGTGATCACTCTCGCCTCTTCCCAACTTAGCCTCTCACGATGTTGAGATGTCAATAATGTAAAATCAGTTTGCGCCATAAACATCATAATTTGGCAACCATATTGGGGACATTTCCCCTACATTCATAACACTTGTGTGCTTATAGTTTTATTGCTTCATTATACTTTATTTTTATTATACTTTGATTCATTTTCTATTATCTATAGGAGCAATTGGACTAGCAGGAGGCAAGGTCAAAGTTGCCATCTCAAGCTATGGATTCGGGTTGCTCTCACAAACCAGGGGAGAAGCAGATGAAGATATTGTCAGCTCTAAATATTGAAGTGGCATCTTCGAGTGAAGAAATATTGAAAAAAAAAGGTATGAATGCTTCATTTTTAAAAAAGACATGTTTTGTTTATATATGTAAAACAAATTTAAAAAAAAAAAAAAACTATAAAACATGTATAAAACAATTAAAACAAAACTTTTAATTTTATAAAAAAAATTATAAAACATGTATAAAACAATTAAAAATTGAAACATTACAATTAAAAAAAACTACAAACCAAATGGAAAATAAATTGCACATTTTTAGCCAAAGTGGGGGGTGTGATTCTTGTAATCACCCTCCCCTTCCTTCCACCCCCCATCCCGCAATTGCACCCTCCCCCTCCCCCCATGCCCATTGCGTTGTCCACTGACCAACTACATACAAATTATAAAACAATTAAAAAAAAAAAAATTATAAACCAAATGGAAAATAAAAAGCACGGTTTTTAACAAAGTGGAAGGGGGGATTTCTAAAATTGCCCTCCACACCCAGTTCAACACTCGTACCTCCCCCTTGTACCCACACCCACGGGCGATGCGGTGGGGTGGGGGACGGGGAGTGCGAGGGTGGGGAGAGGCGGGAGTGTTGAACTACGGAGCATGGGGGTGGGGGGAGTGCAATTTTTATTTTTCATTTGGTTTATAGTTTGTTTTTTTTGGTTGTTTTTTAATTGTATTGTTTTAATTTTTAATTGTTTTATACATGTTTTGTAATTTGTTGTTTTTTAATTAAAAGTTTTGTTTTAAATTAGTTTTTCGTTATTTTATTTTTTTTCTTTTGTTTTGGTTTTCTGGGTGGTCTTTTAATTTTTTTCAAATTTTTAGGCTAATTAAAAAAGTTCTCTTTGGAGGTTTTTTTCAATTTTTTGGATTTTTTTTACTATTTTTTTAATTTAATTGGGTTATGAATTTGTTTTCTAAAAGTGTGTTTTTTTTTCGTTTTTTTCCAAAACTTGTTTACGCATTTTTTTTTTTATCATTTTCCATTTTGTTTATTTTTTATGTAAAATTAAATTAAAATAAAATAAATTTTCAAGTAACGATTTGGGAGTCGATTTTGAGTTTTTTAAACTGCAATGGTATCAGTTATCAAGTCCATGGTTTCAATCAAGTTGCAATTTTAACTCCGAAAAAAAATGGTGCTACCGATAGCATCGTTTTTCAATTGGAGAGTCAATTTTAGGGTTTTTGTTTGATTGTAAAGGTTGTGATTTGAAAAAAGTTAGAATTTTAACCACCACCAAAAAAGGTTGCTACTGATAGTGCCACTATTTTGTTCAAGCATTGATTTTGGTGTTTTTAACCCAAAAATATGGGTTTTTTGGGGCAGAGTTGTCATTTTGAGGTCACAGTTCTCATTAAGTTGGTAACTATGTTTTAAGGGTTTTAATTAGTTTGATATCACTAACTAGCTCTTAACAATTTTCATTTCTTTAGTTAGTAAGTATGATAATAGGGGTCCCCGAGGTGTAGGACAGTCGGTGACGGAGTGTGTTGTTAAGCCACTCCGTGTTGTTAAAGTCACCGGTTCGAAACTTGCGGGGACAAAAAATCCAACCATGTTAAGGGTTGGTGTGGCTCAGGCCGGGTGTGATCCCCGGGTGATTTTGACGGCTTAGATGTCCCTGAGTCGCGGTTTCTCAAGCCAGAGGTTAATCGCAGGTCCTGCACAAATTAACAAACAAAAAAAAAAGTATGATAATAGGGATAATTTTTAGAAATTTTCAAGAATCTTGGAACAAGATTGGTATGCTAGGATTCCCCCTTCAACAAGTACAATAATCCCTCTCATTTCTTCTCTATCCTTCATGACCTTACTATCTAAGCTTCATCCTAACATTTTCATTGAACTGTTGGATCAAACCACCCTTACCTCTTGTCTATTTGATCACATCCACAACACAATCGAGCCTTCAATACTACTTTAGAGGTCTTGGGAGGTTATCTCTAGGGAAATGGATCATCATGAAAGAACATATCCTATTGAAAGGTGAGCTTGCATTCACCCTCTTCATTTCCAATTTATTATGATCATGATCACTCACTACTGACATAAATTTAAGGGAGAATATCTTGAGTACAATTCTTTATATAAAGTCAAGAAGTGCAGGAGGTCCTTCAAAATATTTGAAAGAGGCTTATACACTCTTTCTCTACTTCTAAAAAAAAATTACAATAGTCCTTGGCCTCTTATTTTATTAACTCCTTCGTTGGTAAGCAATAAAATGACTTCATCTTCTACCTTAAGTCAATATTCCACTTCTCAATTAATCAGGATTATGTACAGCCATTCCAACCCAGTTGTATCTACCACTAACCTTGGGAAGTTCTGTTAAGCCCTAATATTGGCTCATTACCCCTTAATTGGGGCATATTAGATTAGTAATGCTATTTTATTTATGTCGGCTCTAGGCCATTAGTTGTAATTTAGATTAGTAATGTTATTTTAATTATGTCGGATTTAGGTCATTATTTGTAATTATACCTCCTAGTCTACTATATATACCAAGGAGACATTTTCATTTTGAATCATCTTGTACTTGAACATTTAAGTGGGGTAAAAGAAGGTTTCCCCCTTGAAGAGGCTTATTATCTAAAATTATCTCTTTTTCAAGGCGTTGAGTACTTTTCCTGAGGTTTTTCTATGCTATATTGAAGTTTGGTTCTTAACATATGGTATCAGAGCTCAAGGTCTTGGGGTTTCGCTGCTACATCTGAGACACCATGGAATTTTCACTATAACTTGTTTTCTACAACGTTTCAGAAGGAATGGCTTGGAGGGTATTTGTAAGCCGGATCAAGGTATGTTGGGTTCAAAATTTAGCTCCTGAGGCATTATACTTTCAGAGATATAGCCTGTACAAGATATGGTTCTGGAATCATCCTGAAATGAGTCTTTGCAGCATGTTCGCTATACAAAATTTTCTGTAATGTTTCAGACCCTGAACTATGGGGACCATTTACAGAAATTAGTTTTTTATCTATGTTAAAAAGTTCAGCTTCCGGGTCATCATAAATTTGTAGATACACCTTGTGTAAGATAGGGTATCTGACTAGTCCTATTGGCTAGTCTCAAGAAGGTTTCCCAAGTAAAACAATCATAACTTCTTCCTAGAGTATCCAAATTGGGTGGGACTGGTTGCATTGGATCGTGTACGGTCTGTAGTAATTTGGGTACGAGTTTCAGAATTTTATATCAATTATTTTGTGTGGGGAACACTATACAAGTGATATCTCCTGGAAAGGCCAAAAATCAGCAAGTTGTGGGGAAGTTATCGTAAATTCCACTTGGCACATCCAATTTTGATCAGACCTATGGCATTGAAGAGAAGACATATCAGAGAAATACATAATATAAAATTTCATACCCATAAGGTCCAAAAATTGGGAGATACAACAGAAGAAATATTGTCTAGCAGAACCACCTCAAAATCAAGGTTCAAAAGTGATACTTGGCCAACATGCCACCCAAAAAGGGAACTTCTACACCAAATAAGCCTCCAGAAAATCCTACTTGGACTCTTGATGAAGGTGA
>JASDQU010308644.1:147525-163955 GCA_032191745.1 Picea mariana
GGGTGTTGTTTTTTGTCTGTTTTTGGCATGTTTCGAACAATGGTTTTTTGACCCATTGTAATCTAATATTGGTTAAGGAATTAGGGTTATAATTTAATCCAAGTTAATGGATTAGGGTTTTGGATGTAGAAAAATCCTACATATTGTATTTTAAATGGTGAAGTTAATACAGTGAGAAAGATGTGTGACTCTAAGGTTTGTTGGTTTTCCCGCTTAATGCTTTCCAGGGTAAATCGCTATGTATTGTGTGTATGACATTGTTGTTCTTTCTATTTTGCTTAAGAATTTGTATGCATTGTTTCACTTTAAAGGTTTAAAACTTACATAAAGAGTCCTCAAGTAGGAAGGTAGGAGATGGCATCCCTATTAACATTGGCTCTAAAAGAAAATTGAGGACCTTACATATAAGAGCTAATTGTTATGAATCAAATAAGTAGGAACTCACTTCTTTATTTCACAATTTTAGAGATGTATTTTCTTGGTTGTATGTTGATTTGTGCGGTTTCGACCCAATAGCAATTCAACACATGATTCCCATAAATGAAAAAACCATACATATTCGACAAAGATAAAGATTGATTAACCTTGCACTAGAAGCCACTATCTCAAGGAAGTGGATGAAATGCTAAATGCTCATATTATTTTTCCCATAAAGTACTTGAAGTGAATAGAAAATCTAGTCTTGATCCATAAGAAAAATGGGGATATTCACTTTTGTGTAGACTTCCGTTAACAAGGAAAGCTTGAAGGATAAATTTCCCCTATTGTACATGCAAATGATCTTGTAGCAAGTTGTAGGATCACAATGTTAGGGTATTTCGAACTTAGGAGTTAGTTAAAATCAACTTGGAATGATGTATATGTTAGTTGTTATTCATATGAGATATGATCGATATTCAATATATTATTACAATAATGACTGTTCCATATATAGGGAACATAAGGTGACCATCCATGAAAGGATGCGTCCCTTGAATAATCAATAACTATTTATTATTATGATTTACTTATTATATACTATATTTAGTAATCAATAATAATTATATTATTAATTATTATCTTTAGAGAATGTCTTCGCGATGTTGTCAAAACATCAACACTCCCTCTCAACGATGGATACATTCTGCAACATGCCACTCTTGTCTTTGAAGTATACAAACTTCACCCTAGACTCATGACACTTGTTTGTCAGTCTTGGTAGACATCTCTCTCCCACCTGAACCAAGGAGAAAATCCTTCTGCGATTCTCCCTCTGAGTCAATTAACTCTCTCTAAGATTAGGCTCACTTTGAGTCCACATGTAATAGCATATAGCATCTTGAGTCTTTATCATTCCTTGTCAAATCACCATGGCTAGGACAAAGACTACACTAGGATCTTTCACCACAAGCACACACCTATGAGTGAATGTTGGCTTGATGTTAACTGACACGTGGAAAGCACTTCAAGCACCTCAAGTCCATATTATTCCTTGTCATGATCAAGGAATGACTACGTCTGGGCCCATTTATCACAAGTGCACCTTTGTGATAAATGTATCCTATCTTACTTGGCCTGCAGCCCAATATAGGAGAAGTTATGCCCGCTGCTGAAACATCAACACTCCCTCTTAGCTAGGGAGGTATCTTTCCATAGTAGTACACAACTACTATCCAGAGACACGTAGACTCCACCAGTGGTACAAAACCACCATAGTAGTAAAATATGTGTCACACATGGCACTTCCATGTGGACTTCTAGAGGCTACTCCCTCTAGGAACACTTAGGGTCAACTCCCCATAGTGTGAGACATCAAGGGTGAACTCCCTTGACATGTCCTCATGTTCTCTCCACATGGGATGATGGGCTAAAAGCCCAAGTGCACTTATTCCTTCTTGAATAAGTGTTCCACTTATCTCTTCTCGAATAAGTGTCTTCACAGATCAACTCAACTCAATTCACAGAGGAGTACGATCTGTATAAAGTTTGTCACACATGGCACTCCATGTGGACTTCTAGAGGCTACACCCTCTAGAAACACTAGGGTCGACTCCCATTGTGTATGACATTAAGGGTCAAATCCCTTGACATGTCCTCATGTGCTCTCCACATGGAATGTTGGGTTATAAGCCCAATCACACTTATTGCTTCTCGAATAAGTGTTCCACTTATCCCTTCTCGGATAAGTGTCATCATAGATCAAATCAACTTAGTCACAGAGGAGTACGATTTGGAGAATGTCTAAGGAAGATGAAAACATCAATACTCCCTCTCACTAAGGGAGGAATTCTCTTACATGCCAAGTTTGTCACGGAAGTACTTAAACTTCATCCTGGTTTGGTAAGAGCATCAGCAACCTGCTCATCTGTAGGAAGGTACTACATCAATACTTCCTTCCTTTGCACCATGTCTCAGATGTAATGGTACTTGATCTCAATGTGGTTCAATTTGTTATGAAACACTGGATTATCATAGATCATCACACAACTTTGGTTACCATAATGAATAATGGTGGAATCCAGCACATGTTCGAATAAATCAGCATGGAGCTTGTGAAGCCACACTGCTTCACGAACTGTCATAATTAATGCAATGTACTCTGCTTCTGTTGTTCTCAAAGTCATAGAAGTTTGTTTCCTGCTACACCAAGAAACCATGGAAGATACCAAAGTGAAGCAACACCTGAAGGTGCTCTTTCTTTCCACTGTTCTCCCTGCCTAATTAGAGTCTATATATTCCTACCATATCATATCAATACTGGAAGTATATCTCAGACCATGTCAAATTGTGCCTCGCAAGTATCTCAACACATGTTGCGCACTCACTACATAGCAATTATTTGGTCTAGTGTTAACCAGATACATCAGTTATCCAACCAATTATCTATATAGAGTCGAATCAATTTCATCATAATCGGAAGAAGGCACACTTAGTTTCTTCAGATTCGTCATCATTTGTGTAGCCACGAGCTTCAAGTTCAGTATCTCAAATTCTTGAATATCTCAACTGTGTACTTCCCCTGACTCAGGAAGATCTCATCATTTCTCTACTACACCTCTAGTCCCAAGAAGTAGTGCATCATACCAAGGTCCTTCATCTTGAACTCAGAGGCCAACACATGCTTTCATTCAATAATAAGGCTCTCTGTACCAATGAGGAATAAATCATCAACATAGAGAACCAGAATCAGGGACTCACCATTAAAAATATTGTAGTACATGCTGGGATCGAAAACACTTTGTTGAAGCCCAAAAAATCATCAGGTGTCCATCGATCCTTGCATACCAAGCTCGAGGTGATTGCTTGATTCCATACAAGGCCATGTTCAACCTACACACATGAGACTCCTTCTCATTTATGACGAAACCATCTGGTTGCTCGATGTATACTTCTTCCTTAATCTCTCCAATGAGAAAGTTTTTCTTTACATCCATCTAATGTACTCTCTAACCCATGGATGTTGCGGGGGAAATAATCATCTAGATAGAAGTGTATCGAGCAACAGGAGAAAATTTATCCTCATAATCTATTCCCTCCACCTGAGAGAATCCTCTAGCAACAAATCTCATTTTGTGCCTCTCAATGCTCCCATCAAATGTGTGTTTGATCTTATAGATCCATTTTGAAGTCACTATAGACTTCCCTTCATGTCTTGGAGCAATATCCCACACATCATTCTTCATGATGGACTGATACTCCTCCATCATGGCATCTCTCCATACTAGATTCCTCCTCATAACAGGAAGGATTGGAATCAATGATGTGGCTCATAGCTACAATAGTGCACGAATATCTCTGAGGTCTCTTTCTCTCTCAAAAGGTACCATGAGGATTTTCATGTCCTTCTACCTCCTACAGAGTCTGACGAGCCCATGCAAGTATCTTCCGACCTACTACAATATTTTTGGGAACATTAAGTGGAGCAACAAGATCAACGTGATAAATTTGATCAATAGGCGATGTCTCCCTCTGAACTGTTGGAATGTGAGGGGGAGAAGGCACCATCTCTTCCTATCTCTCACTATCAATATCCATGTGACATCCTCGAGATCTCCTGAAGGATACCTCCTCATTAAGGGTAACATTTATGCTCACCTCAATCTGTCTCTGACCAGAGATATAGATCTAGTATGCCTTTGAAGACTCACTATACCCCACAAATGTACCCTTTCTTACTGAAGGGTATAGCTTGGTCATTTTATCCTTGGGTAGATGAATGTATACCAGACACCCAAATATCTTAGGTGTCCAACTTCAAACTTCACTCTGATGAAGGCCTCCTCAGAAGTCATGTTCCTCAAAGTCTTGTGAGGACTTATGTTGTGAACATACACTATAGTCATGGATGCCTCTTCCCACAGAAATGTAGGTAAATGCTAATCATACTAAGTAATTTTGTACCATACTTGATATATTGAGATTCCCTCATGAAACCAATGTCTCAAGCATATCAAGGTTCCCTTATGGAGCCAATGTCCCCCAAGGCATGTGAAGGTTTCCTCGTGAAACCAATGTCTTGGTTCCTTTATCTGACTGTCTAAGGCATGAGATATTGATTCCTTCATCTCTGACTAGGTCAAACGATACATAGTCAAAGTTTTAATACATCGACAAACAATAAATATCAAGGAAAATAATAAATCTCAATGATATAGGTTAATGGATGCAATACATCATGAGCAGCACTTCGTGGAGTTCAGAGCCGAGTTTACCAGATGGTCCTATGAAGAAGGGATTACACATGCCTTTCCACATACTGGCTACAGCTATGTCCTGGTTGCCTAACATTGGACTTCGTTGACCAATGATGCCAGATTCACTGAGCACACGAATGTCATCGAGCGTGTCGATGAGGCAATGCATGAGAGCAATGTAGCGCATCACGAAGTCACCATGGCTGGCATCGATGAACTCTAAGGAAACCATGTTTTTCAAAAGCGCTTAAGTCTGCATTTATTGTACGTTGATCTGCAAAAGATAGAGTGTGCCCAAGTATGTGTAGAATCATACCTCTGGGCTAGAGGATGACTTGAATATAATACCTCCCTTTACCAACTCTGTCGCATTGTATGACTTGAGAACATCACATCCTAGTCAAAATCTTGATGGCCACTAAAGTAGTCTCCTCTAGAAAGTGCAACACAGATGCATGGCTCAAATAAATTTCCGAATGGACCCCAAGCGATTGGTCTTCCCAGTAGTCATCCATTATTCGTGTTTTCACTAATGGTGAACTAGAGCACAATAGTTTGGAATTACTTGAACTCTATGATTTTGTGAAATCTCTCCACTTACATGCGATGTGCCTCTCGAACCCATCGATTTTGCGAACAACAGCTAAATCCGAGCAAGCACTTTTTCTTTATGTTATATTATTGGCATCATTGCCCAGGATAAAATCGATCACCTTGCATGGTAGTTTCCTCTCTTTAAAGACAAGGATTTGGCATCAATATCTTGAACCCGATGATTGAGTTGTTCATGTGGAAGATTCTGGATGTGGCCAAGGGTTTCAACGAGCCATTGGAAAGATAACTGATATTTGTATATGACGTAGAGGGTTGTACATTACCTTGCTGTTATGTATCATAGAAAGCTATCTCTCATTTTCCTGGGCCCTCCCGTGAGGGAGTCAAACCTAGTCCCACTCTGATGCCATGTTAGTTGTTCTTCATATGAGATGTGATCGATATTTAATATATTATTACAATAATGAGTGTTCCATATATAGGGAACATAAGGTGACCATCCATGAAAGGATGTGTCCCTTGAATAATCAATAACTATTTATTATTATGATTTACTTATTATATACTATATTTAATAATCAATAATAATTATATTATTAATTATTATCTTTAGAGAATGTCTTCTCGATGTTGTCAAAACATCAACAGTATATTTAGGTAAAGTGTGTTTCTTTGGTGTGTTTCCTTAGTATGCATTAGTATTCATTTGCAGTTATGGAATTCAACAGTCATGATATGTTCTAAAGATAAAGTGATCCAACTATTCATAACCTCCACGATACCAACAGCTATATTAATCAATGGCTTAACACCCAATTGGTCCATGATCTTTATTTAAATGGCATCAAGGGTCATTTGTCGGTGATCGATTGTGTGAAACTCATATGTATTATTTTCCTTTTGCATTAATATGTTGCCTCAAGTGGTTGTGTTGGTTGGGGCTATGGAATATTTCCCTCTTTTAGGGTTTTAACCAAGTAATACATTGATGTAATGATATATGATATGTTTGTGTGAACAGTTGTTTAAGATGTTCAACTTGCATGGAAATACCTTGTTTTGATGAACATGGTATTAGAGTCTTTATGAAGACTTGCTAGCATTGTTTATCGAGATCTTAAACTTGTGTCGCTGCATGCATAAAATGATTTCTAGATTTTGTTATATCTATGCATTTTTAGGCCAATTGAGTTATCCCATTGTGTCCATAGTGCTACTTTCAATTGGAAACACTTTTCGTTTGACCTGAAAAGGTCTCTGTTTTCTCAAGATACGACTACTTTTGTCAAATCAGGGGGTATAAAGTTTCACAACAGTTTTTAAATGTCTTTTATATATACTATGTTAATATTTTGGTTTTTTTGTTTATATTCTTGGTTTTCTACCCTTTCCAATTTGCATATGCTCTTTGTCGTGTGCCATGTGCGATCTTGGAAAACCAAAAACAAAGCAGGAAGTGTTTTCTTTTTCTGTGTATGCTCTTTACTTTGCACTTCACCCAATTTTAGCAAATCTGAAACAGAGAGAAAACTTATAGTTTTTAGGTAGGCTAACCTAGATCTAACCTTGATATTGCTAAGTTTCGGATTTGTTCTTTTTCTTTCAAAATTTTGTGTGCAAATGTGTTGAAGTTTTTTACATGAAAAAACAATGGTTTTGGGGGTAAGCATGGATTTCGAGAAAAAGAACAAAAAAATAAAGAAAGAAAGAACCTCCCTCCTCATTTATAACATTTGCTATATATTTTGTATTAACTCACTTGGTTGAAAGTTACTTTATTAAATAAGAGGTCTTCAGTTCAAGTCTTTCTTTTTCATTGAGTTATTTTTTTGAAGAAATTCATGCAACTTTAAGTTATTACATAACTTTAGTATAAAGTTCATTTCACTTAAATTATAGAAGTGAATCATTATAAAGTAACTTTAATGTTTTTTTTTTTTTTTTAACATTTTGCATGTATCTTTAATTTATAAAGTAACTTCATTGTAAAAGTGATTCTCATTTATTTTATAAAAGTGAGTCACTTCATGTAAAATTAACTTATTTGTAAAAATGAATTTATAGGAAAAGTTAGAGAAGGAAGGGGAATATTTTTTACTAGGAAACCTCATTGTGCATACATCACCACATGGGCCAACCTCTACTTACCACATGGCACTTTAGTTACATTTTATGTCTTTCTTAGATAGGGAATAACTTTGAAATTAGAAGTTCATTTTTAGTGCCATTTTTTTAAAATTGCTTATTGTTTAGAGCTTTCCATCTAGATAGTCAATTTCTACTTTTGAAGCCATATTACTTGCATATTTTAATATGGCTAGTCCAAGTGATATATTTCATATTACGGGATTACCTTGGGAAAAGAAACTACCCCCATCGATGCCTCAAAGAAATAAAAATGGGATAATAAAAATGACGAAGCTCGTGGATTAATTGAAATATCCATCCATTGTGATTTATGGTTTCACCTTCAAGGAATTGATGACCCGAATGGAGCTTGGGAAAATATGAAAATTGTATTCGATATGAACAATGAGATTTGAGTTCACCAACTTGAAAATCAATTGATTTCCTTAAATCCCAATGATTTCCCTTGCATTGAATATTATCTCTATAACATGAACCCACACCATCACCTATCTTCCCAAATGGGTCTATACAACATGATAAGTAGTTGATGATCTTATCGGTGATCCTACAAATCAATGTTGTACATATTCACAATTCTAGTGAGCCTCCTCTCTTTTGGCTCAAGTTTTAAAGACACGTGATCCAAAAACATTTGCAGAATTTTCTAACCATCCAAACTAGGACACAATAATGAATGAAGAATATTGTTCCTTAATAATGATCGATACTTGGGATCTTGTACCTTTTCCAAAAGGAAGAAAACTTTTCAAATGTAAATGAGTGTATAGAACGAAGTATGCATTAGATGGGAGTGTTGAAATACATAAGGCCTAGTTAGTTGCTAAATTATTTTTTCAAGTTGAAATAATTGACTATAATGAAACCTTTGTCTTTGTAGCCAAAATGAATTCCATTCACCTTGTTCTAGCCCTTGCCACTTCACATAAATGGGAGGTCCATCAATTGGATGTTAGATCCACCTTCTTGCATGGGGATTGGAAATAAAAAAATTACATGGAAAAACCTTCTAACTATGTTCATAATGACTCTAGGCTTGTTTTCCACCTTAAGAAATCTCTCTATGATCTTAAGCAAGATCCTTCGGCTTGGTATGCTAAAATGGATAGCTTTCTTCTTGACACCAAATTTTCTAGATGTCATTATTCCCCCAATGTCTATACCAAGAAAGTAGGTAATCATCTCATAATACATGTTCTTTATGTTGATGAGCTTATTCTCACTAGTAGTGACCCCAAAATTTTAAATAATGCAAAATCCAACCTTAAGAAGAAATTTGAAATGGCAAATTTAGGTTATTTCCATTATTTCCTTAGCATCCAAGTATTGCAAACCAAGGAAGTAGTTTTTCTTTCACAATATAAGTATGCATGTGACCTTATTCACTGCTTTCACATGCAATATTATAAACCAGTTCATTCTCCCTTTCAATCTGGAGTCAAACTTACTGCCACCTATACTACACCCGAAGTAGATGGCATTTTGTATTATCAATTAGTTGGTAGCCTTTTGTATTTGGCTCATACATGTCCTAATATTTCCTTTGTCATTGGTCTTGTTGCTTGGTATATGAAAACACCCCATGAAAAGCATTGGATAGTAACAAAAAGGATGCGTTGGTATATATAAGCTATAGTTCAATCTAGGATATATTTCAGGGGAACTCCTTTGTTGATTAGTTTCACAGATGACGACTAGGTTGGCGACCCTAATGATTAGAATTCTACTACACATTATATTTTCAGTCTCAGTTCCATATTTTTCACTTGGGCTTGTAAGAAACAACAATCTCGTACTCTTTATTCAATAAAAGAATAGTATAGAGCATCAATTAATGCAAGTCAAGAAGCCTTGTGGCTTCAATAGATTATTTCAAAGTTTAGATTCTAGCAACAATATTTGACCACACTTGGGTGTGACAATAAAAGTGCCATCAAGATCACCCAAGATTTAGTTCAATATCATTGCATCAAACACATTTAGATACACATGCACTTCATCAGAAATTTTATTCAAGATCGCTTTCTTGAAGTGTTATTTTCCCCTACAAATGATCAACTTGTAGACATTTTCACAAAGTCTCTTATAAACATGAAGTTTTTTAAGCTTCGATGTATGTTAGGAGTTCACGAAGTTGTCATTAAGGGGGGATAGGCTCTAATGCCTCCTTCATTCTCCTATTGTGTCACCTTTTGTAAATCCTTCAATCCTATGCCAAGTTGTTCTTAAGTGGAGAAGTTAGGATATTTAGATATCTAGGAGTTAATTAAGATTAACTTGCTCCAATGTATCTTTCGGTAAAGTGTATTTCCTTAATATTCATTAATATGCATTTGTAGTTATGTAATCTAATGGTCACAATATGTTCTAGACATAAAATGATCCAATGATTCATATTCTTCTTTATACTGATGACTATATTGATCCATTGTTTAACACTTGATTGGTCCATGAACTATATTTAAAGAGCACAGAGGGTCATTTGTCGGTGATTGATTATGAGGAACTCTTATGTATTTTTTTTTCCTTTTGCATTAATATATTGCCTCAAGTGGTCACATTGGCTGGGGCCATGGATTGTTTACATATTTGAGGGTTTTAACCACCCATTACACGGGTGCATTGATATTTGAATTGTTTATGTGAGTGGTTGCTTAAGGTGTCCATCCTATGTGGAAATACCATGTTTTGTTGAACACACAAATGATATCCCTCCTTGACAATTTCTTGGGATATAATCAGACTCTTCTCAAGAGAGAAGACTGTCATAAAACCACCTTAACTACTTGATGGGGAACTTTCACTTATGAACATATGTCAGTTGGCGTAATTAATGTAAGATGCCACCTTCTAGTGAGTTATGAATATAGCTTTTGATGATTTAATCTATGAGATAATTCATATATACTTTCATGACCTTATTATCCACTCTAAACCATGCGGTGATCATTTTAATCACGTAAGGCATCTATTTATGTGTCGCAGAAAATATGGCATGTCCCCGAACCAATTTTGGTTTTTCTTTAGGGAAACTTCTTGGACACATTGTTTCTAATTCTTGCATAAGTATAGATCCAGAAAGGGTCTAGGTAATTCATAATCTTCCTCCCCCTTCTTCGAAGAAGGGAATCTAGTCTTTCATGGGAAAATATTTTTTTTGAGGAGGTTCATACCTAAGTTTTCCAATATGATTAGACCCATATATAACTTCCTTAAGAAAGACCAAGCATTTTCTTAGACTCCCGATGCCAAGAGGGACTTTGCTAAAGTAAAAAATGATATTTCCTCTACACTTCTGCTTACCAAACTTGATTTTTCAAAGGAATTTATCATCTACACTCACAGAAATGAGGAGGCCATCTCAGCAATCATATTACACAACAATGAAAAAGGTTTCAAACAACCCATAGCTTTTATGAGCTAGAGTTTTTCTTATGTTGAACTAAAATATAGCTTCACTGAAAAATATTCCTTTTCTTTGGTCAAAGATATTGAAAAAATCCTTTGCTTCATTCTTGGTAAGTATACTAAAATAAAACTATGATTGATTTTTGTTAAGTTTCTATTGTGACAAAACTTCTTTTCAAGCAAGTTATCCCATTGACCTACCAAAATCTAGGAGCATGACTTCACCATCTCTACTTCTCATACAATAAAGAGGATGGATTTCGCCCTCCATTTTGCTCAACATCCTAATCCAAGTGAAGAATTATTCATGAAGATGATTCATTGTTTTCTTTATTTTTCATTGAATATGAGAATGTAGATGTGGTAGGCCATCCTTGGTATCAAAATTTCGTTTACTATCTCAAGAACAAATGCTACCCTCCTCACCTTGAAATCCAAGAGCAAAGAAATTGTACATAATTGATCTGGATTCATGAGTGAAATGAAATGAAACCACAGATTTATAATACTAACATAGAGACACAGTGAACAATAACAAAGATATAGTAAAACTTGGTTTGTATTAAATAAGAAATATGTTGAAAACTATAAAATGCAGACTGAAAACAAGCTTGTTAGAATGGTGGTAGCTTATCTCTGAGAAGAGATGTGACAGCTACACTCATTCGCAAGAAGATTAGTATAATGAGGCTCTGAAGTCCTTTTTACAATAAACATGAATTCAAAAACCCTATACATCCAAAAAACTAACCCTAGGAGATGAAGCGCCAAAATTCATGTGTGCCCCGTTGGGGTAAGTTAGTACATCAACTTCTCGGGGTCGTAACTTTTGCATATGATCTTCGTTTAGGGTGCACAATAGCTCGTTGGAAAGGTATTGATGAGGAGATTAATTTAAGGGGATCAATCAAATCCTTTTGATAAAATTGAGGTGCATGATCGCTAAATAGTGTCGTTTAGGCCCTCAAAATGGCCCCGAAAGTTCAGGAACCGAAAAATACTGCTAAAAATAGTAAGTTTCCAAAACAATTATTTTGAGCTAGTTGGACAAGGTGGGTGGCCATTGAGATACTCCAATATCAATCCTCCCCCCTTAGGAAAAAATTGTCTCGATTGTGTTGAATTCCCCCATCAGATGAGGAAATTTTTGTTGAATTTGGCCCTGGGTGAGCCACTTGCCTTAGTGTAGAAGTTTCCCTGCTTTGACAACCCGATAAACATGGATCCTCTATTGGTGAGTGCCCTTGAACTATGTTCCCACAATCTGATCAATGGATGCCTATTCAATGCATTCGGGGTTAATCTTTGTTGGTTTCAATTGTTATTCTATCTCTAAGGTGTCCAATAATGGTGGAAAATAAGGTCGAAGGAGGTCCACATTGAATACTAGGTGCAATCCAAGGAATGCGAGAATTTTGACCTCAAAATCATTGTCACCCATAGTCTTGGTGATGGTGTAGGGTCCATAACGAAGTGGATGAAGCTTCTGATGAGTTCTTGTAAGGTGTTCTTTTTGAAAGTGCAACCAAACTTTGTCTCCCACTTGAAACTGGTGTGGCACCCGATGTTGATCATGGCGTTGCTTGTACTTGGCATTAGAATTTTGTAAAATATATTGAACCTATTGGTAGATGTGTTGTATCTGCTCAATGAACCAAGTGGATTTTTCATCTCCAGTTGGATCATGCGAGCTTGGTGTCCAGCAGTGACTAGAGGCTCAACCAGAATGTGTTGAGGAACCGACTATCCTGATATGAGGTAATGGTTTGTGGGATCCCAAAGTGTACCCACTCTCGTTCAAAGAACATTTTGGCAGTGGCCTCTGCTGTGATGCTCTTCTTGCAGGTGGACATAATCACCATCTTGGAAAAGCGATCAACAACCACAAAAACATAGTCATTTATTTGCTTGGCGGATAGACGGCCCGACATGTAGTCCATCAAGATGGATTCCAAAGGCCTGTTAGAATTAGACAGAGGAGTGTACAGACCTTGTTTCTTAATGGTTGGTTTGGTAATAGCATAGTTAGAGTAGGGTCGGATATACTTTTTGACATCATGTCAAAGTTTCAGCCAGTATAAATGTCATTGCAACACTGCCTTTGTATTTTCCACACCAAAGTGTCCTACCACCGGACTCTAGTGGGCTTCCTAAATTAGCTTCACTCTCTCGCTTGATGGAATGCATAGATGGTCCAGATGGCATAGTAGCTTGTCCTGAAGATGGAAATCAGTAACAACTATGTTTGCACCCAACATTTGGTAGGTGTTGGTGAAGTTAGGATCTGTCTCATAGAGGTGGGGCCACCTAGAGTTCTCGTGGATGCAAGAATTGAGCATTGTGGTGAGTGTCGCGAATGGAGGTCGGTTGAGGCAATCAGCGACTTGATTGGTACTTCATATTTTATACTTGATGTTGAGGTGGAACTGTAGAAAATATCTTGACCACTTCTGATGGTAGGCATTCTGCGATTTGCCTTGTGTCTTCATGAACTACAATGGCTTATGATTAGTATGGATGATTATCTCTTTCCCGAGAATGTAATTCCTCCACTAGCAGTAGGCTTGCACAATGGAGTACATTTATTTTTCGTAAGCAGGGTACTTACGGATGACATGTGATAGTGTCTCACTATGATAGGCCACGGGGTGGTCATGCTGAGTGATTACTGCACCCATGGCATAGTCTAAAGCATATGTCTCAATCTCAAAGGGTTGTTGTAGGCCAAGTAATGAAAGCACTGGGGCAAAGCACGAGTGTTTCTTCAGATCATTGAATGTTTTTTGTTGGGATAGGCCCCACACAAACTTTACCTTACCACCACCTCTGGTTATGTGGCTGAGGGCCCATGCAATATGGGAGAATCCCAACATGAACCTTCGATAGAAATTGGCAAGGCCTAAGAAGCTTCGAAGCTCAATGAAAGTGGTTGGGGCTGGCCAGTCATGGTTGACTTGGATCTTGGCTAGATCAACATGCACACCATGCACATCTGTTGGTTCTATTAGAACCTAATGGTATCCAGACTTCAAATCAATCTTAATGAAGTATTTTTCCCCCTTGAGTTGATCAAGGATATCATCAATTCAGGGAATCAGATACCGATTCCTGACTGTGATTTTATTTAGGGCCCAGTGTTCGTGCTCGAATCGTCGCCGGGTGAGCAAGAATGGGAGCACTAGCATGCCCTGTTGGGCTCAGCAAGGCAGAACAGGTTTGCTGTGGATCAAAATGGGTTAACAGAGAACAGAAAATCAAACGAAATAAAATTTATCTAACAGCTGAAAAGTAAAGAACATTGCAACAATAAACAAAACTTCAAACGTGAGACAAGGGAGTTCCCAGTGGTTTCAAGGCTTGATCTATTAACAAAAACCAAAGCACACGCCGTAGAAAGGGATAATGGTTCCCCTTCCCTCCAGCGGAAGGTCCTTCGGGAATCCTCAACTGAATGCCTTCCTTACAATATGAACAGAGCAGAAATGGATGGTGAGAGAACTCGGTATTACACAGATGATGAACTGGTGATCCAAGACTAGGATTAGAAGCATCTGGACAGCGTAACTCTACTATGAATTCCTTGCTGAAACAATGAGCCTTCACTGCTTTTTATAGCCATTTCCAGGCGGTCACGTAACTAGTTCCCGGTGTAGACACAGGCTAGTTTAGGGTTCGCTTAAGCCATAAATTCGCCGTATTTGCAGAACCGCCCCTGATCAGAGGGTCAAATCGCCTTGGGGGCCGATCCATGAGCGGTCGAGAGGCCGACTTAGGCAATTAATGCGCCGTATTAGCAAATGCGCGGCTTTTTGTATGGATAGGCGCGCGTCGGGCGCGTATGCGCTTGTTGTACGTTTTTATCCCGCACATACGCGCGCGCACCCAATTTCTGGTTACTTTGTATAGTTGTTGACTCTTCAAGAATGCTGTGAACAGTGCCATGAATGACTTCATTGCTGTTTTGATGATGTAGAGTTCTTTTCGCCATGTGCAGATGATGTGGAGTTCTTGTCGCCATGTGCGGACAAAATTTCGGTGATAACAGATGCCCCCTGATGGATGAGGTTAGGAGCAGACGTATAGCCGAAATACATCAATGTTTCTTCTACTGAGACTGTGGTTGTAAAGGAAAGCAATAGTGGGACCCTTCGGAACGATCCATTGGAGGAAAAAGGAACCAGTATCTCGATCGACTGAGAGACATGTATGAACCAATATACAACTGTGTACAAACGAGGTGGGCATGCCCCATGCTCGTGTGATGTAACTCTGAAAAAAGATGATGGACATGTTGGTGTAGACAACTGCAGCGCCCTCGGGGGCGGTAATGAGAAAGGCAGAAGACAATTCTGTAGATGAACATACTCTGAATAACAGGCAATGGTCGCTGTAATAAGCAGCGATGATGATGTGGGCATTGATGGCCCTACCAAATTCAGAGGTCTTCGGCGAATGACAAAAAGAACTGCAATAGTCGCAAAGTAAGACCCACCATAACATGAGAGAGTGTTGGTGTCGAATGTTATGGGGGCCAACGACAGTAGGAAGCAATGTTATTTCTCCCTGTGCCGTCCGAGATCTCTCATTAATAGAGAATGAGAATCAATATACTGTCTCCCTTTTGGAAAAGTGTGTTGGTGTCGACAAAAGGGGGACGCGACTCCCAGAAGCAAAAAGGTACTCCATGGAATCTACTAAGGTGGTAAAGTGGCAAAGGTAAATGGACGAAGTCAAAAAGTGAGATGAGTCAAGACTGCCTTTGGTTGGAGGATATATGAGATCAACAGTGGCCGCAACCTAGTAACAAGGTCGAGTGTCAGGGGGACGACAAGACCAGGGCTAAGTTGTGCCAGAGGCGGGACAAGGTGAACAAATTCAGAGGGTAGCGGGAACTGACCTGCGGGGTACTCTGAAGATATGGACGATGTCGGCAAGGGTAAATGATAAGCACTGCTCCAATCCAAGGGTGACATGGGTTTCGTATGGCCAAAAAGCAAGTTGCCAATGGTGACGACAAAGAATGTATTGACAGAAGGAAAAGGTGTTTGTACAATAAATAATAAATAATAAATAATTTGGGAAAAGATGTACAAATACAGAAACAGGTGCCCCAGTGTGAAATGCGTGCCCCAAGGAGGGCAGAATTGTCATGAAAAACTGATGAAGGGTGGGGGCCCCATTGGCGAGTTTCTGTATGAGGTAGGTGGAATGAAGATCGGTTCGCAGATGGGCAAACTGATGGTGGATGAAATGGTGGGTTCGTGATCCTGCGGAGGTGCAGGTAAAACAGAACATAACCAAAAAGTGAAGATTTGGGAGTCCATAGGGGAAGCTAGCAAAATGAGAAGAAGAAGCATGTGGTTAATTTGCAACATGATGGAAGACTACCGGGACTCCCATCCCTAAAGGGTAATGAAAAACAGCATGAGTGTCAACAGTGCAAAAAAAAGGTGCTATGAATGGGACGACTCATGTGGGTGAGAATGCTACCGGGTTGCAGTACCGTATATGCAAAATGGAGGTTGGGGTACTGTAGAGCCAGGAATGAGGATCCTAAAGGTTAATATCGGAGGGTGTGACTGGAGATGTAAGTGCAATTCAGTGGGATAGACTACATGCCAGTGCTGAATATATACCTGAAGGGAT
>JASDQU010308645.1:23223-34523 GCA_032191745.1 Picea mariana
TTGTTCAATGTGAGTTAAATTGGAGTAGAAATGTTCATGAAATGATCGTTCATCATTTTGATAAACAGAACATAGGAATCTCGCAGAAATTAACAATGATGATAAATACCTACTTCTCTTAACTACAAGTCTTCTAGAATAAGTTGAAGATTAATGTTCCTCATATTTTTTATTTTATTTGGCAAATTTGGGGTACTTTACACCATGTATGAGGGGAATGGGACCTCCTCACAATCCAATGAGACCCTCATTAGGACCCACGGGAGGATTTTCACAAGTATCTACGAATTTACCATTCCATACCCCAACCTTGTATCATGCCTTTCTAGGAAATCAAGCATCGCAGTGAGCTGATTATTACGAGATATTTCAATTTCATGGGCATGCTCCAAGGCAGTACCCTATTATCCATAAGTATTCTACCATACCAAATATCATACACTGTGAGTTATGCACATCTACCATGCATGATATGAATCATTGTAGAGTGTTGGATTCACTTGCAGACAGATTCGATTGAACATCATTCAGGGTGAATGAAACTCCTCAAGGACCAGGAAGGGATTGAGGAGGTGGAGCTGGAGGAGACTTATGAGGAGGAAGAAATGAGGGAAGAGGACCAAGTAGATTCTACAAATGTGATAAACAAGGTCACATGGTTAGGGTTTGTCCTCAACCGAGATGGCCATGGTGCTCACACTGTAGAACCAATGGACATGCAATTAAAGACTGCCCATAGCTAATTGTGAAATGGAAAGATCAGGCACATCAACAAGGATCCAACTTCATCGGCTCAGAGATAATAAGGGTAATCAAGGGACAACTACCCATGATTAATATTATCACTCAAGGAGGATCAAAGAATGACGTAGATACTGATAATATGCCTAAGATACAGAAAGAAATGCCCAAGGAGGAAAGGTATCACCCACTAAAATAGAAGCTATTCTTTACAAATGCAATAGAAGTATTCCAGAGTTTTTGTGGCGTTGAAATGGAACAAAACCCCCCTCATCCCACCATTTATCCTAATATTGTGCAATTCCCTACCTCACCCTCTACACCCTGAAACCTCGTAATCCCGATGAGAAAACCTTAGTAGTTGTAAAATGTATTTGACCTTTGGTTCCAGTTATTTTCTGATATTGGTGGGAATGACCAGCTGACAGAAAAGTTGTACAATTCCCTGTATCTAATCCTAGGAGTGAAGGAATCCTCGAGAGCTATAATAATGACTAATATTCCTGAGAAGAACACTCAGAGAGTGCAGAGAAGGAAAATACGGACTGGGAAAGAGTTTAGACTAGCATCCTAGCTAGATGAGTTTGAGATTAAGGATGTTATGTTAGATTTAGGATTTGATGTCAAGATATTTCCTAAAAAGACTTGGGAAGCTTTAGGGAAACCACAATTGACATATTCCCCAATCCAATTGAGAATGGCCAATTAGTATTTTATTTTCCCAATAGGAAGGCTGGAGAATGTGGAGATAGATATTGTGGGAGTAAAGATCATAGCTGGTTTTGAGGTGATCGAAATCATGGGAGATAAGGACCCTTATCCTACACTAATCGGTATTGATTGGGATTATGATAACTATGTTGTTATTATTTATATTATTGTAGATGCAGGAGGTATTTAGCTCCATGTGTAAGCCTAACAAGAATAGAATATTCTGGGAAGCGAGAAGAAACCCTAATTAGTTGGATAATAACCCTAGAAGACAAGTCGGCCCAAGAGAATAACTTGTATTAGGTTATTATTCTCCAAGAGAAGAATTCGGTTAAAGGAAACATTATATACTAAGTAAATAGACACCCAGAATGAGAATTCAACCCAGGCATTTTGGCAGATTTAGTATAAATATAGGAGGCCAGTCTTCATTCTAGTAGGCATTCTCAGAAGAGTAGAAGCAACACTTGTGTGCACTGCAGTTGGCCAATTTGTGCACAAGTTTGGAGGAGAGCTGCCATTGCAGCTAGCAGATTTCAGTTTTGGATTGGACTATCTCTTGGTTATGGTTTGGATTCTCTGACCATATCTTTCTTGGTGCGCTATCTTTGGAGAAAGGTGTGCCACCCTTTGTTTGGATATCTAGCCTAGGGTTTGCTTCTGAAATGATTCTTTGTCAAGATTAAGGTGCTCGGGGGTGGCTTCAGCCTATGGTTGGGTGAAAATAGTGATATTGTTTATGGTTAAATGAGCACATCCATTAGATTCTAACAGGTTATGGGCCCACACTTCCTTCATTTAGTTTAACCACTGGAAGGGAGCATAGCCATAAGGATACTAAGCTCGTTGAAGAACTGTCACTAAGGTTTCTAGCAGAAGTAGTTATCAAAGCACTATTGCTAGGGTTACTAGCATGTGCGGTTGTAGAAACCCTAATCCTCTCATTGAGGCACCGTAAGTGAAGGGATTGACCTAATTTCGGGATATACTAGTGCACCCTAGATCTCCTGGTACTCTCAACAAGCCAAGACGTCAAGTTTGAGTTTTTGGTCAAATCTAGGGTTGACCAAGTCAAAGAAACCATGACTTACTCTATGAAGTCATAAAACAAGTTGTATGGGGATTCTAACTTCAGAGAATGGAATACAAGGATTGACCTCATCCTTTCCAAGAATAAAGTGTTGGATATAGTGAAAGGAAAGATCGTGGAACCAGAGTTTGAAGAAGGAAAAGAGAAAGAACTGCGGGACGTTGCAGTTATGGAGAAGTTCARAGACAGTGACATCAATTCCATGAGTATCATAGTGGACTCTATAAAATACCACTTGATACMTTACATATCTCATCTTGACTCATCTAAGAATATGTATGATTCCCTAACAAACCTCTTCTCGATCAGAAACATTGGAAAAGTAATGAKTCTGAAGAATGAGCTCYGTGACATGAAGATGAATGATGATGACAACATAGCATCATACTTTGTGAGAATATCTCGTTAATAGATCAACTACAATCTATTGAAGAGATCATTTYAGAGGAGGAATTGGTAAACATAGTACTCAATGGTCTTCCCAAGACATGGGATGTATTTTCYGCAAGCATGAACACAAGGAAGGAGTRTCYTACATTTGAAKAACTTTGGATTTGTTGTGAACAAGAAGAATCAAGGATCAGTGCAAAAGAGAAACACCAAAATAAAYATGATGATCAAGCTTTCACAACAAGGTTTAATAATTTCAGGAATAAAAGGAAGTTTGGCTCCAAGAAGAAGCCAAATCAAGAGAAAGATATTTCAGAAATACAATGATTCAACTGTCAAAAATATGTCCACTACCAGAATCATTTTCTTGAGCTAAAGAAAAGGAAGGAGACACATGAAGCATCAATTCTCGAATAAAAGGAACCTTCAAAGAAGACTAAGAAGGATGAAACAGACTTCTTCTTCTAAGACAAGGTAACAATACTCCTCATAGTTCTTGTACATACCATGTTTTCCGTACATATCTTKCATATCTATTTCTTAGAAGATAWTACGTTCAAAGAGAAACTATACTTATGGAAGAAGAACAAGATAAGGATTKCTACATGTYAGAMAATACACATGAAAGGATGAATTACATYAACAAACCATGGTAACAATTCATGTGGAAGTTATTACCAGAATCAATCTTGAAGAAACCTAGAAGAAGTAAAGACAGAAAGAAGTCTGCAATCAAGAGGAAATTGGAAAAATATTTGTGACACCTTGCAGAAGGAAATAAGGATGCAGACGGAAGAGTGGACTCCCCTAGATGGAGGGAACTGATTATATTATCAAAAGAAGAACATGCATTCATGCATGAAGCAAGGATTAGGAGGGACATAATCCTAAATTATATGATCCATTGAACATGATGAAGTATCTATCCATGGTATCAACCATAAAAAGTAGCACGTGTTCAGTGTGACTTTAGAAGAAGTCTTCTTCAAAAAGAAACCTTAAATTAATCCATGGTTTTCCATCCACATCCATGATCCTATGATGAAAGAAATAAGTTTGAATCTTCAGAGCATGGAATCTATAGAAAAATCCATGAAAATATGTGCTAAAGAGAAACATGAGGAAGAACATGAAGATTCCAAGAGAGAAAGAAAAGATAGAAAAACCAGTTAGTGTATCGAGAATCGCAAGACTACTAGTCTGATATGAACTCACTAAAAGCAATCAAGCAGAGGAACTGAAAGTTGTGATGAAGAACAATGTATTGAAGGCTTGTGAGTGAAAGCATTGCAAGATCCAGAACTAGAGGTTCTCCGAGATGGAGGGAGAAGACTATGATGATTGCTTGTAAACCAAACATACCTCTACATGAGCCAGTATATCGTCCACAATATCCATAGGTTGGAGTTTACATGTAGAGAAAACTCAAAGTATTTGAGGTATACTAGAAAGAGACCCTTGTATGCAGATGGAAGAAGATCTTGTATGGATTCAAACAACTTGGTGCAAATCCTTTAATACACATTAGAAGCGTGGTGAAAATATTTCTAGAACAAAGATATTGTATCATAATGGTTACTCGGAAATCCAGGATGATGGATTGTTAATCCATGAAAAACTCTAATAGATATGTTCCAGTTTGAGCCCTTCCATGATGTTATGAGCTAGCAGGATTAAAAATATCAATCCAACAATGATATACTACATTGATCGGAGCTATATGAAGTCTTTAGAGAAAACCAGTGTTCCAGAAAGATCGAAGTACATTGAGATCAAGCATTACACTCTCTGTGATGAAGTCCAGAAAAGAGAAAGTGGTTCTCCAATATATATCTCCACAGATGAGTAGATAAATAGACATTTTGGTGAAGCCTCTATCCAAGATGAAAAAGTTTGTGTACTCAAGTTGTGATTCGTGGAGACAACTTCCTTATTGAAAAAATAAGAGATGACTCCCAAGTTGGGAGGGAGAACTGATGTGTTATTGATTTATGGACAGTCATTTCTGAAGTTCGAAAAATGGTCGAGGATGAGAAGTTCCTTTCTAGTTTGGAAAGTGGTTTGAGATTTCTAAAGGATAGGCATTTTTCAGTTTGTAAAATGGTCTAGATCAAACGGTCATTTTCGTAATGAAAATAGTTCGATGGATTGTTGTTGTACCATAGACAAGAATTCCCCTTGTGGTTAACATAGGGAATGTTCTAGGAAAATATCTCTTCTTGACGGTAACTCTTAGTAGTGGTCAAGAAGATTGGTCTACCTCACCAGAAAGTCATTCTTTCGAAGCTCACAGTTGTGAGCAGTTTCGAAGAATGGTCCGTTTTGGAGGTTGGTGCAGGACAGTCATTTCCTTTGGAAATGGTCCGGACAGTCATTCCCTAGGGAAGATTCATTCTCTCTACACTGCACTTTTTTTAGTGCCAGAGGAATGGACCAGATAAGTGAATGGTCCAGGTTCAAAAATCAGGGATAGGCATTACCTAGGGCAGATTCATTCTTTCCAGGTTGCACTTTTTTTAGTGTTAGAGGAATGGCCCAGATAGGGAATGGTCCAGCCTCATAAATTGCGGCAGTTATTATTCCTTTCTCGAGAAGAATAGTCTAGATAGCTCATCATTGATGTTTTATCTTCTGAGGGAATATGATCTTCAAGATATCACATATGTGAGTATAATAATGGCCCAAATGATTCATTTTATATCATAACAATGTTTTATGTGTAGGTTGATATCAGATGATATGATTTTTATGGAAACTGTATGTCTCCGGACAGTAGATGTATACTACTGTAGTGGATGTGTTCCACTGATTGTGACTATATGGCACTGATCAAGCATTTGTGTGCTACTTGGTGTAGTAGTGTAACACTGGATAGTAGTTGTGTACTACTATGGATAAACACAATTGTGTTCTATTGAATGACATTTTTCTGATTTCCTTGAAGACTATAAGTAGTGTTGGAAATTTTTTAATCAGCTAGATGGATGATCAATGGACAGAGATTTCCCAGATGGAAAATGGTCCAGGAAATTTATTCTTCTAGACCATATGTCCATATTAGAAGAATGGTTATTGTGTCACTCTGTGGAGTGAGTGACTTATCCATCATCATGTCTGATTACTCAGATGGAGTATGGTTTCGAGAGATAATGCAGCTGATGACACTGATAGTGATGATGGTTCTCATGAGATAGTATATACGACTATGTTGATTCTACCAGGTGAATGGTATGTTTGTGATCAAGACCATTACCTTCAATACCTCCCTAGCTAGGAGGGAGTGTTGATATTATGGTAGCTGCGGGAGGTATTTACCTCCACGTGTAAACCTGACGAGAATAGAATATTCTAGGAAGTAAGAAGAAACCCTAATTAGTTGGATAATAACCCTAGAAGACAAGTCATCTCAAGAGGATAACTTGTATTAGGTTATTAGCCTCCAAGAGAAGAAGTTGGCTAAAGGAAATATTATATACTAAGTAAATATGCACCTAGAATGAGAATTCGACCCAGGTAGTTTGCTAGATTTAGTATAAATACAGGAGGCCAGTCTTCAATCTGGTAGGAATTCTTAGAACTACAGAAGAAACACTTGTGTGCACTGCAGTTGGCCAGTTTGTGCACAAGTTTGGAGGAGAGATGCCATTGTAGCTGATGTAGCTAGCAGATTTTGGTTTTGGCTTGGACTATCTCTTGGTTATGGTTTGGACTCTCTGATCAGCTCTTGCTTGGTGCGCTATCTTTGGAGAAATGTGTGCCACCCTTTGTTTGGATATCTTGCCTAGGGTTTTCTTTCGAAAAGATTCTTTGACAAGGATAAGGTGCTCGAGGGTGGCTTTGGCCTATGGTTGGGTAACAATAGTGATATTGTCTATGGTTAAATGAGCACATCCATTAGATTCTAATAGTTATTGACCTAAAGAGGGATACTATGACATTTGAAGAAGACAAAATAAAAGTGGTTTAGCCCTTGGATCCGTATGTAGGCCCTCGATACACAGATCCAACAGACAACAATATGGAAGGAGAGGATCTAGATTAGTTATATGCCATAACAGAAGGAACGAGAGAAAACTACATCAACCCTACGACCGATGGATCAGTAAGTTGGAGGAGCATATGTAAGGACCCTGTTGTTACGACTACAACTAACACAATTTTTTTATTTTTTATTTTTTTAAGCAAGAAGGAAATCAAGGACAACAAGTAAACAAGATGACTTGACGACGAACACAACTTATGCATTCAAGAAACATACAACCAATGAACCTACACAATAACACATCATGCTACCAGATGAACATGTGACACAAGGACAATACAATGACTACCCGCCCGACATAAGAAAGACAACACCTACAAGCTAAAGTAGAACATCCCAATCCCAACACAATGGCCTCGAAGACTAGTAACTAGAAACCTCTATGGAGCAAAAAAACAAATGCATGAAGGCATTACAACCCAAGAACCAACATCATCTACAACGAAAAAACTCCCACAATAGGAAGCACAGACTCTGACCAAGTTATTATTCACCTCTATCCATTAGAGCGCGCAATGATCCCCCCATTAGGAATCATGTTGTCACTAGGTGATAGGTGTGAAAATATCCTTGGTGCAACATAACCTATCTGGAGCAAAGACTCAAGAAAAATCCAACGTGCTAGGAGACCGAAATAACTGATGAGGAGATTGTACCCATGCACCCAAGCAACAAGTCGAAAGGAAGCAAGATGATGTTAGTTGATTTAAATTGCGCGAATGGCCGGAGGATTCTTTTTTCCTACAAGGAAACATATATGGTGAAATGACTATGACCAACCACCCCTTCCAACTCGAGTTAAGGCACAAGGCGCATAGTCGCTAATTAACGGTTAGCTCTTAATAGTTTTAGTTGATAAAACTACTAATCCCTCAACCATTAAGCTTGCGCAAGATAATCAATTATTACACCAATAAACCATTATGTCTAACAGTCCTATTAATCCCACATTTACAACTCTATCCAACAAATGATAATCCTATTGCGTTTGATAAAAATCAATAAATCTTAAAAATTTTGCATCGTTTAACATTAACAATTATTATTTTCAATAACTATCTACTTCTATTTTATTCCGTGTTAAAATTACTTAAACTGGTAAATTAGTTAAGGCATTTAAGTGTAAGTAAAATGTTAGATTAAAAGTTCCCTGATTAAATTATGTGAAGTTGTTCTTATTGAGAAAACAATATAATTCACTGGCCAACAATTTATGTGATTGTTGTCTAACATAAAAGGTATTGTTGTCTACCCAAGAGTGGTATCATTGTCTATTAACCACATGAGCCTGTTTGTATATATAAAAAGAAAATGCAGTCAACCATCCATAAAGATACTGATGTCTATCTATTAAAGATTCATAGAGTCAAATATGTCAATGTTGTCTAATTAAATAATTTCATAGAGTTTACAATTTAACATTGTCGTCACACCTATTATAAGATTGTTTTCAAATACTTACAATCAACATATTAAAAAATGTTGTTAATAAATCAAGGGAATTTTGTTTCCATTAAAACACCACCATTACACCATAGAAACACCACCAATTGAACAACAAAAATGCTAATTACGCTACCCATTTACACGCCATTACATAGTAAATATGCCCACCCATTTGCACACCATTACATAGTAAATACGCCCACCACTACACAGTAAATACTCCCACCATTACACCACCATTACATAGTAAATACGCTACACATTTACATATCTCAAACACAGACTCATCAAAACACTATATATTTACACATGACAAAGATGTTCAATTAAATGAAGGGTATCACTATCTAAATATATTAAATTTGCAGTCAAAAGGTAAAATCGCAGTCCAATAAAAGTATTAAAAACATAGTTGATTATTGAATCATTGTCATATAAAAGTTAAGAATGCAGCCATATAAACGAACTCATATAAAAATGCAATCATACAAAACGTTGTCTATATTGGCAAATATTAAACAAGCAGTGTATGCTTGTCATTGATGGAAAGTACAACAACGAAGATGGCTTAAGTACAGGAAGAATGTAATAGATAGGCACCAGAAGTATTTTGGGAAGACGCTGTAGAGAAAGATCAATAAGTTCAAAAGAGATAGTGTAGAGGATTGTTGATAGGTTTAACAAGAAATGTGAGCTTGTCATTGATGGCAAGATCAGAATATGCATTAATGGAAAAACAGGAACAAAGTAATCTCAAGAGGAATTAGCGTAGAGTCGAATGAAGTACGTAGGTGTGCACCAGGGATGAGGTTAACTCATTGCTAAAGCTCAAGAGAGATAGTGTACTCAAGATCTCAAGAAGATCAAAGGTCGAGGCCCTTGACACTTAGAAATTATTCCAAGTAAGGAGGATGAGTAAGCTTGGGAGGAGAAGCGTCAGTGATCGTTGGATCCCATTTTGAATTCCTGATGGCCATCAGAATTGATTGTAGACAAGAAGAATTCACAGAAGAGGAGGACAGCTCTTAGTTGTCAGATCTGAGCATAAGATCTGACCATCGTTGGATCAGGGAGAACCTGCACGTTCATTAAAGTGCAAGAAGAAGCGGGTATACAAAATCCTGAAAGAAGGAGGACCGCCCATATAAGGGCAGGAAACGTGGACACAGATCAAAATTTTGTTGACTGGAAAGTCAAAGGTATGAAATGATCCATCCTTTCATCCCTCGAACTTGCGATATGCGAAATCGTGAAATAATCTCATCCGTTAGATCGAGGCCAAATATGGACCGTTGATCAGGAACAATGAAGGCTCGTGGAGTTGCGAAGTCTTGTTAAAATCTTGACCGTTGATCCAAGGAGGATGCATGGTAGAAGATCAGAGCTTGTCAAAGACTCCATTACAGATTTTCACAAATCACAACTTAGAGTGACGAGAATCTCCATCTAAGGATCAGTGAGATGTGAGATCACGAAAAAGATCAAGACCGTCAAATCACCAAGAACAACGACTGTTGATCTGAGCTCCATCTCAGAGTCTTGCCTATCACGACTTGGAGTGATGAGAATATCCATCTAAGAAACAACGAGATGCGAGATCACAAAAATATCAGGACCATTGGATCACCAAGAATGAGGACCATTGATCTGAGCTCCATCTCAGAGTCTCACCTATTGCGACTTAGAGTGACGAGAACCTCCATCGAAGGAACAATGAGATGTGAATTCACGATGTGATCTAGACTGTTGATTCATCGAGATCATGGACCATCGATCAGGGTCGATGAAGATCATAAGTTCACAACGCCTTTTAGTGTAGCCGACGATCACCACCTGTGGTCATGTGGAGGAAGGACCTAATGAAGATAATCTCCTTTTTGAAGTTAGGGACCGCGACATGGAGAGGCAAGAGACTTTATGACGGGAATGCCGAATTGCTGAAATGTGAAATGAATACAAGATTAATGAAGTTCATCCAATGGTGCAGATGAAACTGAAGAAGATCGGAGGGATAATGTTGCATGTCACAGTGTAACTTCCACTAACCATTGATGGTTCCTACCAGAGGACTCAAAGACACTTTGGAGTGGTTGACAGAGGAGGTGAAGAGTCTCTAGAAATATTCCAGAGGGATGAAGATGTTCATGGAGGTGATTGATAGCTGGATGAGTGTTGGAGCCTCTAACTGGAACAAAGAAGGTGAGCTCGACTATCGCAGAGAAAACGAAGAGTCTCAATTGCCAGAGAGGCTGAGGAATCTCAACATAACACCCAGTGATGTTGAACATGTGGGAAAACTGCCAGAGAAGCTGAAGAGTCAAGATGATGAATAGACATAGCACTTGAGTTGTGGAGGAGATTGGTGTGGTGTGAGAAAACAGAGGCGTTGCATACATTGCATGCACAAGGTGCACAAAATCTATAAGTACATGGGACACAGAAGTGATGGGGGTTGCTGTTGTGAGTGATGCATGTGTGAGGGAGGAGGTGGAATGCAACAACTGAAATGCACACAAGACAAAAGGTGTATTGAAAGGGGAATGGTGCACAAAGTACAAAATATAGAAGAACAGAAAGTGCAAGAGATGCGTGCAGGATGATAGTGAGACAAATAGAGCAGCGAAATCATGCAGAACAGTGATGAGACTGGTAAGATGTTGTTGAACATTATATCACTATAATAAGTTTCAGTAATTCATTTTCATAAACAGGGTGGTAGGGAGGTGCTAGGGAGGACTGGTGTCCTTAGAGGTTCAAGTGGGTTCTTGAACACAGGGAGCTGTAGCTTCCCTCTAGTTGGTGCTAGAGAAACCAGGGAGTTGGTGCTTCCTTCTAGTTGGTGCTAGAGAATCCAGGGAGTTGGTGCTTCCTTCTAGTGGG
>JASDQU010308645.1:37913-63692 GCA_032191745.1 Picea mariana
GAGAGGTTGAGAGAATCTCTCAACAACATCCAACAATCTCAAACCAATGACAAACTTAATACACAGCACTAATCTAAGCATGAATTGAATCTACTACACAAAACACTAACTAATGGTCAGATGTTATAGTATAACCTTTCCTCTTTCTTTTCAATTTTCTGCAATTTTCAATTTACTGGAACCTTTTTCATTTTCATTTTTAATTTCTTATCTATTTTCACGTATCTATCATCATTATAATCTCTTTCATGTATAATTTCCCAACCATTATCTAAATCATCGTCACTAACTATTTCCCAACCATTATCCAATATCCCCACGTTTTTACGTGAATCAATCGATTCTTCCGGTTTACTCTTTTCATCATTCGCAACCTTCTTTCCTGATTTCTTTTTGGATTTCCTTGTGCGTGACTTCATAACCTGCACGAAGTAAATTAAATACATGAGAAATAAATTGTTAGCTTTTCTGATTGGTTTACATTAATATCAAAAATATTATTACGAAATCTCAGTCAACGTGCCAAATCGTGGCCACGTTTGATTATTAACTTGAAACAGCAAAAAATTCACCCAACCAAAACCAAGATGAATGTTCAGCTTTACCTTCAAAATTAAATATTTCGGTAGCCACATTTATGTTTTAATGATGATTACATATTTTGGTAGCCACATGTGGTCTAAGAAGCTCACAAGCAATGCAATAATTAATAAATCAACCTCAAGTAGCCATGTTCTCTGGGTGAAGTGAGTAAAATTACAAAAGGACTCTATGCAACATAGAGGAACACCATTGAATGAATAGAGATGGAATGGACTGTCAATGAATAAATTAAATCAATGTGATGAGGGTTGAATTTTTTAGAAGAGAATGTGGATTTTTAGGACTTATACGGAGTGTCCAACCCATAGCCTAATATCGAGTGAGTTTGTAGATTGGTGAAAATGACTAGTAAAAGTTTAGATAGATATGTTTTCATTTAAGAAACTTCTATTGCAAGAAGTAAGTTTATGTTGGCTCCTCCTTCATATATCCTCAGTGGATACCAAATGTTGATTCATACTCATTCATCAAGGAAAACTGATGCAGGAGCATCTCAAGCGAGCTAGCGCGAAAGCCAAAAGACAGTTGAACAAGCGCCAACGCAAATTTTGAAATTTCCTTGAAATTGATGGGCCATCTTAAATAAGATAATTAAGGAAGAGCACATTTGTATAATGTAAATGGACCTTGAGTGATTTGCTCTCGTCCTTAGTAGGTAGAAGGCATTTATAGTAGTTAATGCACGTAGATATAATTAAATGTGTAGATTTGACAGTTTTAGAGCGCAAGAGGGAAATAGGATATAGACACCCTCATTATGTATTGTAACATAAGAAAGAATTAGTGTGAGAAGAGCATAGAAGAGAAGTAGAGATATGTGTAGCAGAATCCATGTACAAAAGTTCTGAATTAATACAAAGAAAGTTGTGATTCACACTCATGGTGTTCATATATTCTCTGTGTATGCATCTTTGAATGTTATGCTCATGAATGTTTTAGTCTTTCTATCATGCAATTGATTTTATGATATGTATGAATGATTTCTTGTTGAATGTTTGAAATTTGAGAGGAAAGGGTAATGGAATGAGTTTCAATTGTTTCTCTATCTAAGCAAGGGTTCCTACAAGGAGTGCAGTTGAATTGTCCGCAATGAGTGCGTTGACAAGGGATTCAAAGGTTCGTCTCTGAAATGTGAGGGGAGATAGATTTTGTTCTCATTTCCATAGAGGTGCAGACAGGCACAGGAGCCCTGCAAGGAGTGCGCAGGCCAAGTGAAGTCTCGGGGTTGCGAACTTGAGAGAAGAATTCAGAGACTATTGCTGCAGGTGTGCAGAGAGTCAAAGGACTTCAACACTTAGGAAGTGCTTGAAAGTCTACCACAAGGAGTGCGTGTAGTGAACTTCTGAAGGTTTCAGAGTTGGAAAAAGTTCAAAATAATTTGAAGCCTTTGAAGTGGCCAAAGGAAAGCGTAGCAATGTCGGAATGTAGGAGGTCGAGTTCTTAGAGGAAGAGACGGATGGTCGGAATTCTCAGTGGAGAATTCACGAAGTCTCGTGAGCCATCAGATCTCATAGAGAAGCAGGAAAGTTACGACAGAAGCGTGGAAAGGTTCTAAGCTTAGGAGGGGTAGGACTATATATCCGAGCCATAGGGGACGTTGGATTTACACGTATATGCTTGTATCGGGATTTCATGGGTTGAAATTCCATAAACATTACAATGGGAATCGCGATATCCCAAATCACGAAGTCCCGAAAGATAAGACGATTCATGTGGGGGGGCCACAGAGAAGTCAACAAGTGGACAAGTGGTGCATTTATGACACAGAGTGAAACTCCATTGACTGTTTCAGAGTTTCGTGAAGTGAAGTTACGAAACATTTGCATTTGGATTCGCAATATTGTGAAGTCTGAAGTGCCGATGAGGTGAAGTAGCTTGAAAAGTCAAAGCTCATGAGTGAATGGGAGTCTTGGCAAATCAGGATTTGGGAGTCGAGGAGACAAGTTTCTCGACATCGCGATTGCCGAAATCACGATAGGGAAAACCCCAAAAGGAAAAAGGAAAGGTCAGCGTTGATTGTTTCAGGTTTCGGGGATTTGAGAGACAGAGACTTGACCATTGGATTCGAGAAGTTGCAAAGTCTGATCTCCCAAGTGTAAAGAGGGGATCCCGTGAGAGTTTATTGTGGGTGTAGATTTCCCGATAGGGAAATAGAATAGCCATTTAGAGTTCTTCAGGCCAGTGGAAAAAGGAAAGATCCTGTGTTGACGTGGACCTTCCGACCTGCAGGTTGTGAAGGGAGCGTGCATCGGCGTCAAGTTTGGTATCAGAGCACAGAAAGGTTCTTTTCTTTCTATAGCAGAGAAGAAAGAGAATTCACCATGCCACCAAGGAGAAGGGAAAGGAAAACACTCGATCCACCAGAGGAGAGGGAAATACCGAGAAGAAGAGGCAGGCATATGACAGATCCAACCATGGAGAGAGAAATGCATGATCTATGAGCCAGACTCGAAGACATGGAGACAGCACAAAGGCATACAGTTAGTGCTGGGGATCTTAGTGATTCCGAAAGTGAGATTGAGGATGAACATGAAGAAGAAGTTGCAGCTGAATATGCAGCAAATGAACGTTTGATCAGAGTTATTGCAAGGATGGGTGCAAGAGAAAAAATGGACATCCCAATTTATGAGGGAAATCCGGATGCAGAGGAGCTTCTAGACTGGATTAGGGCTCTCGACACATGCTTTGACTATGAAAATGTCGAAGAGGACAATAAAGTCAAGCATGTTGTCACTAGATTGAAGGGACATGCAGCATTGTGGTGGGATGAACAACAAGCTGACAGACATTGCAAAGTCAAGCAAAACATCAAGAGATGGGATAGAATGATTGCAAAGATGAAGGAGAAATTCATCCCCAGAGATTATCAAATTACTCTCTTCAGGAGGATGTAGAACCTGAGACAGAAGTTGTTGACAGTGAAAGAATATATTGAAGAATTTTACAAGCTGAACATCAGGGTAGGTCATCAGGAGAACGATGATGAAAAGGTAGCCAGATACATGAATGACATGAGGCATGACATTTAGGATGAGATGAGTATGGTAACCATATGAACGGTGGAAGACGCTTATCAGATGGCTCTAAAGGCTGAAGAGAAGCTGAGCCAAAAGAAGGGTCAAAGAGGCTGAGGTAGAAATCATCCCAGAGGCAAATCGATTTCCCAGGACAAATATCATAAGTCCAAAGAGGCTTGGAAGAAACCTCAAACTCGAATTGAGAGAGGTGGAACCTCACAGCGAGAACAATACGCTGAATAACGAGGAAAACATATTGAACAGAGAGGAGATTTTGCTGATAATAATACTTTTCATCGTACCAGAGGTAGAGGAAGAGGAAGAGGTGGATTAATAACATGATTCACATGTGGGAAGAATGGGCACAATTATTACGAATGTACATACAAAAAGAAGGATATTGGAGAATCTCACGTTGCCAAAGCACAGAGGTGGGATGTTGAGGCAGAAGACGCTGAAGGCAGATGATTGTTGATGATGCGAAAAGCTTTGTTGACACCAGAGAAGGAGGTGGAGATTTTAGTCCAAAGAACCATACTTTTCCAGACTGCTTGCAAGACCGAGGACAAGGTATGCAAGGTCACTGTAGACAGTGGCATCATGGATAATCTCATTTCTACAGAGATGGTAGAAAAGTTGGAGCTGGAGACTATTGATCATCTAAGCCCATACAGAATTTCATGGCTACAAAAAGGACACCAGGTAACTGTCACTAAACAATGTTTAGTTGAATTTAAGATAGGAGCATATAATGATAATATACTTTGTGATGTCATTCCTATGGATGTTTGTCATCTATTATTGGCTAGACCATGGAAATATGACAGGAATTTGATTCATGATGGGAGAATGAACACATACACCCTAGAGAAGAATGGGAGGACACACATGTTTCTTCCAATCAAGGATAAGGAGGTGAAACCGGAAGTAAGTAACACTATACTTCTCATGAGTGGGAAGGAAATTCTTACAGAGGTCAAGAAGAAGGAGGATCCACAGTTCATTCTGTTCAAGAAACCGAAGATTGTTTTGACCATTACAAGAGTGGATGATTTACCAAGAGAGATTCAGGAACTGCTGGAAGAGTTCGCTGATATAGTAGTGGACGAACTACCTCGTTCATTGCCAGCGATTAGAAGTGTGAGTCATCATATTGATCTCATACCAGGATCCAGTTTGCCAAATAAATCCACATATAGATTGACGCCGCAAGAGAATGAAGAGGTTAAGAGATAAGTCCATGAATTGTTGGACAAAGGTTTGGTCAGGGAGAGCTTGAGTCCATGTGTTGTTCCAACAGTACTCAGTTCGAAGAAAGATGGAGGCTGGAGGATGTGTACTGACTCAAGGGATTATAATAAGATAACCATCGGGTATAGATTTCCATTACCGAGGATGGATGATCTGATGGATTGCTTGAGTGGAGCAAAGTATTTTTCAAAGATTGATTTGAAAAGTGGTTATAATCAAATCCACATGAAAGAAGGTGATGAATGGAAGACAACATTCAAAAAAAAGGAAGGGTTGTATGAATGGCTTGTTATGACATTTGGCTTAACAAATGTGCCAAGTACCTTCATGAGGTTGATGAATGAAGTCCTAAGGGAGTTCATTGGAAAATTTGTCATTGTGTATTTAGATGACATACTGGTTTTCAGTAAAACAATGGCAGAGCATCTAAAGCATTTGGCTATAGTGATGCAGAAACTGCAGCAGGAGAAGCTGTTGATAAACATGAAGAAGTCCTCATTCATGAAGACAGAGCTCATTTACTTGGGATTTGTTATTTCTGCAGATGAGTTGAGGATGGATCTAGATAAGGTGGAGGTAATCAAGAATTGGCCATCACCGAAGAATATCTTTGAGGTGAGAAGTTTTCACGGATTGGCCAGTTTCTACCGGAAGTTCATCAAGAATTTCAGTGGAATTAGTGCAGTGATGATGGACACATTGAAGAAAATACACAAGTCTTTTTACTGGATAGAAGAGGCTGAGAAAATTTTTAATCCCTTGAAGAGGAAGATTACGAAACAACCAGTTTTGGTGTTGCCGGATTTCCAAAACACATTTCAAGTGAAATGCGATGCAAGTGGATTTGCAATCAGGGTAGTCTTGAGTTAGGAAGACAGGACGATAGCATACTGCAGCAAGAAGATGAATGAAATGAAAGTGAAATACTCCACTTATGATAAGGAGTTTTATGCTATCATACAGACATTGAATAAATGGAGGCATTACTTGATCCTGAAAGAATTTGTCTTGTACAGTGACAATCATGCATTACATTTTGTGACTCAACAAAAAAGTTGAATCAGAGACATGTTAAATGGGTTGAGTACATGCATAATTTTACTTTTGTGATTAAACATATTTCGGGTACTGCTAACAAAGTTGTTGATGCTTTGAGAAGGAAGTGTTTGTTGTTGCAGGAGTTCAGAGTCAAAACGTTAGGTTTTGATGATCTTAGGAACATGTACGCAAATGATCAAGATTTTAAGGATGCGTATGAAGCAGCTGAGAATCCAGTTCTCAGAGATAAAAGCCAATGGGTAGAGTACATGATCTAGGAAGGATTACTATTTAGAGGTAATCAATTGTGTATTTCGAAATGCTCCATGAGGGAGAATCTGTTGAAGGAGAAACACAATGGAGGATTAGCAGGGCACTTTGGTCACGACAAGATGTTCACAAAGTTGAATGAGTCATATTTTTGGTTGGGAATGTGAGAAGATGTCAAGAGATTTGTGGACAGATGCAGAATTTGCCAACATTCGAAGGGAAGAAAACATAATGTGGGGTTCTATCAACCATTGCCCGTACCAGAAAGGTCGTGGGATGCAATTAGCATGGATTTTGTATTGGGGTTGCCAAGAACACAAAGAGGTTCTGATTCAATCTTTGTGGTGGTGGATAGATTTTCCAAGATGGAACACTTCATTCCATGTCATAAGACCAGTGACGCAACTCACATTGCGAACCTGTTTTTCAAAGAAGTCATTCGACTTCACGGCTTACCAAGGAGTATAGTTTCGGACCGAGATACTAAATTCATAGGGAACTTTTGGAGGACCTTATGGAAGAATCTGGGAACTAACTTGTCGTTTAGTTCATCTTATCATCCTCAGATGGATGGACAGACAAAAGTGGTAAATAGAAGTCTGGGAGACTTGCTGAGAAGCTTAGTGACAGAACACCACAGCCAGTGGCACAACATATTACCATAGGCAGAGTTTTCTTATAACAACTCAGTCAACAAGAGCACAGGGCAGAGTCCATTTCAGGTTGTGTATGGCATGCAACTAAGAGGAATTTCTGAATTAAGGGATTCAGAAAAGACTGTGACTAGAAGTGCTAGTACAGAAGAATTCACCGAGGTGATGAAATAAATTCACAACCAAGTGAAGGAGCGACTACAGAATTCAAGCCAGGAATACAAGCACAAAGAAGACCAGCACAGAAGACAAATTCAATTCGAGGTTGGTGACTTGTATCTGGCACATTTGAGAAATGAAAGGTTCCCGAGAGGAACATATAATAAATTGAAGATGAAGAAAATTAGACCATGTAGGATCTTAAAGAAATTTGGGAAGAATGCTTATGAGATTGGATTACCTATTGGGATCGGAATTTCTCCGATATTCAATATCTCAGATTTGTACCCATATAAGGCTAGGGAAGTAGAAAATGAGAAACCAGTGATCCAATGGACAAAGCAGATGCTAGTTGCAGATAAGCCGCAGATGGAGCGCATACTGGATAAAAGAGTGAGCAAGAAGACTAGGTGAAAGCAATACTTTGAGTATTTGGTCAAGTGGAAGGGCCATCCAGTTGAGGATGCTAGCTGGGAGAACGAAGCAGAGATACAAAGGCATGGATAGACCATGTGTGAGCTCATGGACAGGAGCTCAAGCCAGGGACTATGATGCAGGAGCATCTCAAGCGAGCCAACATGGAAGCCAAAAGACAGCTGGATAGGCACCAACACAAATTTTGAAATTTCCTTGAAATTGATGCACCATCTTAAATAAGATAATTAAGGAAGAGAGCCTTTGTATAATGTAAATGGACCTTGAGCGATTTTCTCTTGTCCTTAGTAGGTAGAAGGAATTTATAGTAGTTAATGCAAGTAGATAGAATTAAATGTTTAGATTTGACAGTTTTAGAGTGCAAGAGGAAAACGAGATATAGACACCCTCATTGTGTATTGTAACATAAGGAAGCATTAGTGTGAGAAGAGCATAGAAGAGAAGCAGAGAGCTATGTAGCATACTCCATGTACAGAAGTTCTTAATTAATACAAAGAAAGTTGTGATTCAGACTCATGGTGTTCATATATTCTTTGTGTATGCATCTTTGAATGTTATGCTCATGAATGTTTTACTCTTTCTGTCATGCAATTTCTTTTATTCTATGTATGAATGATTTCTTGTTGAATGTTTGAAATCTGAGAGGAAAGTGTAATGGAATGAGTTTCAATTGTTTCTCTATCTGAGAAAGGGTTCCGCAAGGAGTTCGTTGACAAGGGATTCAAAGGTTCGTCTTTGAAAGCTCATGAGAGATAGATTTTGTTCTCATTTCCATAGAGGTGCAGACAGGTATAGGGGCCCTGCAAGGAGTGTGTAGGCCAAGTGAAGTCTCGGGGTTGCGAACTTGAGAGAAGAATTCAAAGATTGCTGTTGCAGGTGTGCGCAGAGTCAAAGGACTTCAACACTTAGGATGAGCTTGAAAGTCTACCGCAAGGAGTGCATGTAGTGAACTTCCGAAGGGTTCAGAGTTGGAAAAAGTTCAAAAGAATTTGAAGCCTTCGAAGTGGCCGAAGGAAAGCGTAGCAACATCGAACCGTAGGAGGACGAGTTCTCAGAGGAAGAGATGGACGGTCGAAATTCTAAGTGGAGAATTCGCGAAGTCCTGTGAGCCGTCAGATCTCACAGAGAAGCAAGGAAGTTACGGTGGAAGTGTCGAAAGGTTCTAAGCTCAGGAGGGGAAGGACTGTAGATCTGAGCCATAGAGGCCATTGGATTTACACATATATGCTTGTATCAGGATTTCATGGGTTGAAATTCCATAAACATTACAACGGGAATCGTGATATCCTGAATCACGAAGTCTCAAAAGCTAAGATGATTCGTGTGGGGGGGGCACGAAGAATTCAACGAGTGGGCAAGTGGCATATTTCTGACACAGATTCAAACTTCATTGACAGTTTCAGAGTTTCGTGAAGTGAAGTTCCGAAACATTTGAATTTGCATTCGCGATATTGCGAAGTCTGAAGTGCCGATGAGGTGAAGTAGCTTGAAAATTCAAAGCTCGCGAGTGAATCGGAGTTTTGGCAAATTGGGATTCAGGAGTAATCTAAGCATGAATTGAATCTACACAACACTAATCTAAGAATGAATTGAATCTACTACAGAAAACACTAACTAATGGTCAGATGTTATAGTATAACCTTCCCTCTTTCTTTCCAATTTTCTGCAATTTTCAATTTACTAGACCTTTCTTCATTTTCATTTTTAATTTCTTATCTATTTTCACGTATCTATCATCATCATACTCTCGTTCATCTATAATTTCCCAACCATTATCTAAATCATCGTCACTAACTATTTCCCAACCATTATCTAAATCATCGTCACTAACTATTTCCCAACCATTATCCAATATCCCCACGTCTTTACGTGAATCAATCGATTCTTCCGGTTTACTCTTTTCATCATTCATACCCTTCTTTCCTGATTTATTTTTGGATTTCCTTGCGCGTGACTTCATAACCTGCATGAAGTAAATTAAATACATGAGAAATAAATTGTTAGATTTTCTGATTGGTTTACATTAATATCAAAAATATTATTATGAAATCTCAGTCAACGTGCCAAATTGTGGCCAAGATGAACGTTCAGTGACTTAGAAGCTTTACCAGAATTTTGACATTGATGGATGACATTATGGAGGTGTCTGAACTGCATTATGCAAGGAATCCGGTCGAAATTTGGATTGAATTGCATTTTTTAGAAAATGAGAATTACAAAAACCCCAAGTTTTAAGTATGCCTTCGATGTGCCTGGAATGGGATGATTGGAAATGGGAGGGAGTATGGTAGAAATTGATGATGATTAGCGATGGAGGAACTATGGGTTTGAAAATAGTTGTAGTTATTTTGGGCAGGGTCGAAATTTGGATTGAATTGCATTTTTTCAGAAGGATTGCCGCAACGGTTAGGTAGAAAATGAGAATTACAAAAACCCCGACTCTTAAGTATGCCTTCGATGTGCCTGGAATGGGATGATTGGCAATGGGAGGGAGTATGGTAGAAATTGATGATGATTAGCGATGGAGGAACTATGGGTTTGAAAATGTTTGTTACTATTTTGTAAGAAAATGAGAATTTAATTAAACAAAAACCCCCTAAGCCGTAAGAAATAAAATATGAAATAAAAATATTCTCATTCGGAGATGACACGAAATGATTAATTTATACAAAACTGAATGGATATTGGCCGACAACATTAAAGCATCCGTAATGCTTTTCTCATTCTCATAAAAGCCGGTACTGAAGTGGGTAAAGTTTTTAATGTGAATGCAGTTTTGTTTAGCAAACGTTTAATTTATTAATGGCGCTTTTCAAGTTGTGGGTAATTGGGAAAAAAAATTAATGTTAATATGGTTTTCTTTAATAAAATAAGTATTGTTTTAATTTATTATTGGTGTTTTTTTTTGTGTGTTTGTTAGTTTGTCCAATCCTTAATATGGATGGATATTTTGTCCCCCCACGTTTCCAACCAGTGACTTTAACATTATGAAGCGCCTTAACACCACACTCATTCACGATTGTCTTACACCTCGGGGACATTATTGGTGCTTTTCAAATTATTGATAATTGGACAGTTTTTAAATGTTAATGTGGTTTTGCTTAAATTTATTATTGGATGATTTCCATGTCTAAAACTTCTTTCATGTTGAACTGTGACATGTTGTTTAATTTTATTTTTGGGATATTTTGAGGCCTTAAATGATGATTTTTGGCACAAGTGGCCATGCCTTACCCATGCCATAATTTTACATCTTAGATAGGTCTTTTCAACAAGCTACTATGTACCCCAAACAAAGATTCTACTTAAAATTTTCACGCTCGAGAAATTGACATATAAACTAACCACCTTGGGGCCCATGAACATTTTGGTTCTTCCATCAGGGTTATTTATTTATGCTAAAAGGCCATTTTCATCATCTTTTAATATCTTTTTTCAAATGATACCACAATTCTAGCAAGTTTGTGTTCTATAGTATTCATCTATTTTATCCATTAATAGAAGTTGGGTTTGATTGTATCAGTATGATCTCTACTATATTTCTAGTGTGTAGCTAAATGTGTGCTTGTATTATGGAAGAAAAACACTTAATTTTTGTAAGAGGAGAGAGGCCCAAGGAACTAGTATATGCGGGGTGAGATGGGTGAGGTAGAGAATTTTGGTTAAGGTTGTAAACGTGAGGGTTAGGGTTAGTATTATGATAGGGAGGGAATATGGGGTTCATTTTAAATATTTCGTTCAATGGTGAGGGATCACTATCTAACTGGAGGGTGACGATTGGAGAAGAGGGACACGATCCACTATCCCCGGAGGTGCGGGCTAAGGGTAATCCAAAAGATGAGACAAAATTCTGGTTGTTTTTGTGAAGAAAAGAGGCCAGACATGCAAGGAACTTCCTCTCTTTTAAGAGTGGGAATTATTCTCTTGTGATGCATGCTGCGACACATATTTTGGAGGGCTCTTAGAGACAGGATGCGCAGGTTAACAAAAATACAAAGAAAAGAGAGAGGCACTATTCGTTTTTCCTCACGATTTCCCTCAGCACAAAAAACAAAAAATGAATTAAAAACACAACTAAGAAATATTCCAAAACGCAAATTATTTTTCCTCACAATTTTCCCTCAGCACAAAAACCAAAAAAGAATTAAAACACAGTAGAGAAATGACTATAAAAAAAAGAGAAACAATGTTAATCTCCCTTGAACAGAAGATGCCACCTTTTCTTCTACTATTCCCTGCGCTAACAGATATGCAAGGGAACTTTCTGTAATCTTATTGACATACTGACTTTTACATAGACATAGAAATATTTGTTATTTCTTATACCGACAGATGTTTTATTACAAAAATACTAACTGAAGTTGAAATATAAAAAAACATAGAATTAACTCTACTTTTCCTCTATCTCGATGCGTATGAGTAGAACTTTTCGTGTGTTTTCTTTGTAAGGTAGACCTCCTTCCTTACTGGTCTAGATTATATCAAGGATTCATTATAAATATATAACCACATGCACATAATATTGGAAAAATAACTTGCAGGATAGAATCATTGTCATTGTGCATCAAAAAAGGAATTCCAGGTAGTGATGTATTTTACCTCATATCTAGAAGGTCCATGAATTGGTATTACCACCAAGCATGATCTACACCTTGTAAGTGGTCGATTGTAAGGAGAAGGCATTGAGCCCTGGTGATGTTTGGCAATGTCTAAAATTTTTCAGTAAGGATGCAAATCCATGAATCTAGCAACTCTCTATTCATTTGTCCACTATATTTTGGTAAGGTGAATTGTTTGTCTAGATTTAAAATAGAAATGTAAGGTTTCTAGTTTGTGTATTCAAGGACAAAACTAGCTATTAGTTTTGAAAAATTAGCTATAGATGATTCTGCATAGTCTAAAGAGGAATTGATGCAAGGATTCATGATAAAAGGAGATGCATTGTGAGGAGGAAGGCTTTGAAAACCATAACAATTATGGAACCTGAATCCAAGAAAAAGATAAGGTGCAAGGACCTATGTCATGCCAAAGGGAGGTAGATCAAATTCTAGGATGCAACTGTAATGAACCTACTGTTCGTCACGAGATCGACCTCTCATAACAAGTGAAATTTTTTATTTGATTTTTGTGTGTGTGTACAAGGGTAATAAGGACATTATACTATGTGTCGCGAACTAGATGCATGCAACTGCAACCACGACATAATGACCTAGGATGGACATCAAGCATTCGAAAGCAAAGAACGACAATCAACCGACAACAAAATAAGAATGACTACCCACCTGTCCTACTATGCAATGGTTAGGAACTCTAAGACACATAAGAAATGCTCAAGCCCAGGTTCCCATCGATTTTAACAATTTAAGGTCTCAGGGCTCGTGACTGTTCTGAGGAACATGGAGGTGTCTACATACCACCCGACACAAGCAGACCAAGCCTACTAAGCTAATGACAATGTGATAGTAAACCATTATTAACTTATTAAGGTACTCACTACTATTATAGTATTGCATGGGAGGTGTACCTTCAATCAATTACAAGACAAAGACAATTCAATTAGCAAGTAAGGTAATTAACACAATCCGTTCAACCTCCAACTCTAGCCCGACTTCGCATGTCTAAAGTGAATAATGTCAACGGGATATAATAAATTAGTCTTAAAGAATTTCACTGTGCAAGTTTAAATTGTAATGTGCTTAGGGTCCCATCTGAACAAATTGCCTTAAATTTTTTTTATTGATATAAGTATTATGTTTTAAAGTCGATATCTAATAATCATGGTAGATATATATAACAATATCCCCAGTTGTAGATTATGTACATCTTATCAACCTTTACCTAAATCCCCATCCCACTAATATTAATAATGAAAACACTTCATGACTCTAATATACTAACCCATCAAAAACTTAACCATTTCATAGCCATATAAGGATATCTAATTAAATTTTTTATAATATTTATATACTACAATCATACTGAATAATAAAGAAATCTACTATGATTAATCAATCCATTACACCATATTTAAAAACAATTAAAAAGAATGTTGTCCTCTAGTCAACTCTGATACACACTGCTTCCAAACAAAACTCTAACCTAAAGCTCATCTAAAAAGTAACTTATGGAGGTTCCAATTTTTCATTGCTACTAGTAATATAGAGTTTTTTCTTTTTGCTCCTTAACACCATGTCCAGGGTCTTTTTCTTCTTTTCATTGAGTTTTGTGATTAATCTATGCATCATTGGTTTGTAGTTATCGATCTATTTCTATTGTTGATTCTTAGTTCTCAATATTTTTTATATAGCATACCCTTGGAATCATATTGTGCTTTTGCAAATATTGTAATCCTTATATTTCCTTTTTTTTTCAAACTGATTGTTTCCCTTGTAAATTCTCAAATTCAGTTGTTGCTAATCTTGGATTACGAGATAAAAATAATAGACAGTGCTTTCTTTCCCAACCAATGTAGAAATTGTTGATTTCTCACCATCTACACCAAAACCTTTCTTACTGTTACCATTCACCTCTAAAAGGGCTTCAAAATTTCTGAGTTTTTTTTCAAATAGGCAGCATGTCAGAATGTTTGAGTTTTTTCAAATAAGCTGCATGTCTCAATACTAATTTTGATTCAGTACTATTGTTAGATCTCCCACATCTTCTCATGCTACCTTAATCGGGCTTTAAGTTGAATTCCTAGCATCCTAGTAGTTCTTCTTCCCCAATTTATGATCTTTCTAAAACATTTCATCATTTTGCAGCCAACCTCACAAACAGAACAACACTCATCAATTGTTGTGGCTTCTTGAAGTCATGCCACCCTCTGATGTCTGTTGTACATGCCACCCACTTCTCTGAGGTGTATTCATGACAGTATTACTCGTCATTGAAGACTAACTATAATTATCCTATTCGAATTTATCATTGGAGAGTATCTCTCACGTACTTAATTACCACATAACATCCATAATACTCTTGTCCAATGCACTTGTTTTTTTCTAATTCCATGCCACGACCTATATCAAAATATAATAAATAAAACTTAAATAAAAATAAATATATTTTTCTTTAGCCAACTCTGATTTTTATGGATAATACTTTTATGGATTTTTATGGATAAAAATCGATATATTTTTTTTTCAGCCAACTTGGATAATTTTTTTTTTTTAAATTATTACTGTTTATTTTACGGACTGTCAATAGCTGTTGATTCTCATGGACACATTCTCAGAATTTAATTTTACAAAATGGAAATGCCAATACACTCATTGCCAGAACGAATTCTCAGAACAAATTTTACAAACAAAAATGCCACTACACTTATCGCCATAACGAATTCTCAGAACTAAATTTTACAAAAATAGAATGCCAATACACTCATTGCCAGAAGGAGTTCTTAGGACTAATTTTAGAATAAGAAAATGCCAATCCACTCATAGCCATGTTTAAAAATGCCGCTAGTCAGATATAAACACCCAGAGTCATATATAAATGCCCACATTAAACAAAATGCCCACAGTCATATATAAAAAAGCCCACCATAATTTATAAACGCCTACAACAATACAAAATGGCCACAGTAATATATAAATGCCCATAGCCATATATAAAAATGCCCACCACAATTTATAAACGCCTACAACAATACAAAATGCACAAAATGCCCACAGTATTATATAAACGCCCCCATCATTAGAAAACGCCCATAGCCATATATGAAAACGCCCACCACAATTTATAAATGCCTACAGCAATACACAATGGCCACAATAATATATAAACGCCCCCATCATTACAAAACTCCCATAGCCATATACAAAAATGCCCACAGTCAAATATAAATGCCCACAGTCATATATAAATGCCCACATTAAAACAAAACGCCCACAGTCAGATGTAACACCCATCGTAATTTATAAACGCCTAAAGAACACCAATAAGAAATTGCAGCCAATAGTAAGAGAATGCCAGAGCCAAGGATAACTCATCAAAAGGATTGCGGGTTTCTAACATTCTAGGCGCAGAAAAAAACAACAAGGAAACAGGATAGCCCCAAATTTAACACATCCATCATCATCATAAGGATTCATATACAACTTTAAACAATTTTTCTATTATTCTTAAACAAACAAACGCACTTGCGTACCTGTGACTGACGCTGAATAACCCGAAGACACTGTCCCGCACTTGAGCTTTGTGCCACTCCCGCTTGCCGACCACCGAGACCTCACCGATACCTCCCAGCCAACGCTAAGGGTACTCTGCTTCCCCCTTAGCCCCCTGAGCTGCAAAGGGGCCACACACTATAATAACCTAAATACTCTATCCCACACTTGAGCTCTGTGCCGCTCCCGCTCACCAACCGTCGAGGCCTCACCGGTACCTCCCAGCCAATGCTAAGGGTACTCTGCTTCCCCTTTAGCCCCCTGAGCCGCAAAGGGATGACACACTATCGAGATGGTACGTCTAGCTCTCTGATCACCTCGCAAGGCCGAGCTACCACTCCTATCCGAGTTGGGAAATCCCAACTCCCCACAAGTAATTAGTTAAGTCACAAATCCGACATCGTAACGTTACGCTAACAGCCGATCCCCCTCTTCCTTCTCTTCCCTTTCTTTTATAGAGTTTTTTTAGCACTTCCATCTTTCCCTAAATCACATTTAAATTAAGTTTTAATAAAAATATTCTAAATATTCTCCTTTGCACAAGTGTCATCCATCCCCCACATTTCTCCATTAACTATTTTCTTTAATTTATTAAATTGTCTTATTTCCCTCACCCATCTAGAGTTGCTCCTAAATTTACTCCTAGGTGTTCCTAGATTCCCTCATAGGTTTAAATACTTACCCTAATATGAAGTTGCTAATTTAGTTCAAATTAGAAGGTTCGTAATTGCAAAATCGTTACTAAGTTGACCTCGCTTTTTACGATAAGTTCCTTTCTTTCCCTTATTATGTTTCCTCCATTCCTTAGTTTCCTAATTTTTATTATTCCCTTCTTTCCCCTTTTTATTAGAGCCAAAATGGTAGTTGCGCAAATTAACATATTTTCCTTTTTATTAATAATTTAATATCTTTTAGACTTTCACAAGTTAAACAATTAAATTCTTCTTTACAATTTTAAATCTACTGATTTTAATTAAATTCTTATTCTCTTCAATTTACCCCAAAAATTTTATGAAGACAAAACTATTACTTAAGTGGTTAGTTTAATTTTAATTTTTATTAAATTCTCGCCTCTTGACTGATTGGTAGACATCAATAACCCCTGGAGTCAACATTTCGCCAGGTGAACTTGTGGGAGACTAAGGGATTCTAAGGAATAAGGCCCCCGCCTTATTGCATGCCCCTTAGAATCATCGTGAGTGACTATCGCAGTCTACCCTCACGACATCGTGGGTCCTCTCAAACTAGGTAATCATAACCTACAGTTTGAGCCATTGTGGGAGTGATAGTAGGCCGTGGCAGGGCTTCTATCCACACCTCTCCCTCAACTTCTCTGGTAATTGTGTGTGGCCCCTTTAATCGATATGTGAGTTTGGTTGACAAGCTATCGTCACCCTGCATCATCAAAAATCATGTTAAAACATGTCCACATCATATCATCTAATCATATGTACTAAAATCACAGTAAACAATAAAACCCCAATAGCACAATCCCTGACTCGATCTAGAGTCGAAGGGGTTCCGTCAATGCCTCTTCATCCTTAAGGTCCAAAACCCTACACACTTAGTAAAACCAATTCAATAGAACCTGCCTATGTCAATGCAGAAAAACATCATGTCATCTATCATAACACATCATAATCAAGGACAAATGTTTTAATATCATAATAGTCCGGATCACTTGCGAGCAAGTGTCCTCAAAGAATATTTTTTCTCAGTGCGCTAGAGCGGGATATTACATACACCCCCTCTTGGTCTAAACTTCATCCCGAAGTTTCATAGTATAAAGGCCGAAATAAATGAATCACAGTATCATAAGTCTATCTATCAAACAAAAATGGAAACTTCCGGTGCATATCATATGCGTCCTACCAGGTCGCCAAGTGTGGACTATAATTGTCCCAGTGGAACTTGACCTGATCTACCATTCGACGTCATAACTGTCGAACATGGTGATCTAAGATGCAGACCGGATCAGCCGTGAGCACTCCCTCATCTGATACTGGCAAGGAACTCATGTCAATCACATGTGTAGGATCACTAATATAATGTCTCAAAATAGATACATGAAAAACATCGTACATACGTCTCAAGGAATCAGAAAAGGCTAGTCGATAGGCCACAGGCCCCTTTCTCTCCACAATATCAAAAGGTCCCATGAACCTAGGAGAGAGTTTAGCTCCCTTTCCAAACTTGATCGAACTCTTATGCGGTTTAACCCGGAAGAAGACTCGATCGCTGACCTCGTAACTACGGTCGACTCGGTGTGCATCGACATAACTCTTTTGTCGATCTTGCGCTTCTTTAATCCTTTGTCTTATGGTTTTCATTTTCTCTTCCATTTCTTGGATCGCTTTTGGTCCCACTAGGACCCTATCCTCAAGCTAATCCCAACTCAAGGGTGTCCGACATGGTCACCCGTAAAGAAACTCAAAAGGTTCCCTCTTGATGGTGCTTTGGTAACTGTTGTTGTAAGAAAACTATACTAGTGGCAAGAATTCCTCCCAACACTTTTGTTGGTCCATCACGTACATGCGAAACATGTCTTCCAAGGTTTAGTTCATTCGTTCGGTCTGTCCGTCAATCTCTGGGTGATACGAAGTACTAAAGTTATGCTGGGTTCCCAAGGCCTCTTGGAAACTCATCCAGAATCGTGTTGTAAACACCGATCCTCGATCGGATATAATCCTCTTAGGAACACCATGCAGCCTCACAATCTCACTGATGAGCACTCTAGCAATGTTAGGTGTCTGATACGTCATACGTACAGGAATAAAGTGAGCACTCTTCGTCAGAGTGTCTACTACTACAAAGATCGAGTCATGTCTCCTTTCCATCAGTGGCAATCTTACAATAAAATCCATCGAAATAACTTCCCATTTGGATTCTAAAATAGCGTGTGGTTGAGGTAATCCTTCTAGGTGTCTATTTTTAGCCTTTACCTGCTGACACTCTAAACATTGAGCCACCTGGTTGAGTCATGTAAACTTCTCTATGAGCCTCACTCAGGATCAACATCCTCAACTCGTCGTTTGGCGGTATGTAAATACAACTTATAAACCTCAATACCCCATCGCTATCGAATGAAAATCCCTCATATCATAGTACCATCATGGTGTTTTGTCCAATAAAACCCTCGACCTCTTTGTACCAGTCATCGTCATGCTATAAAGTGAGAATCTTATCACGTAGATTCATCTAAAGAGGTAACACCGAAAATATGCCTGGTCTTTGACTCAAAGCATCCTCCACTTGGTTCACTGTTCCTTTTATGTAAGAAATTTCAAAGTCGTACTCGCTAAGCAATTCCAACCAACGCCGTTTTCATGCGTTCAGGTCGCTTTATGTAAAAATGTGTGTTAGTCAACTATGGTTAGTTTGTAATTCAAATTTTCGTCCAACAAGGTAGTGTCTCCAAACCTTGAAGGCATATACGATGGCTAATAACTCCAAATCATGCGTCGCATAGTTCTCCTCATGCCTTCTCAGTTTCCTCGAAATGTAAGCAATCACTCGTCTGTCTTGCATCAAGACTTTGCCTTAGCATTCCTTGGATGTGTCTGTGCATACCAAGAAGTCCACGTCCATGTCAAAAACTTTATTATTGGTGTTGTCATCAACAATTCCTTAAGCCTCTGAAATGCTTCCGCGCATTTCTCAGTCCAAACAAACTTCTTGTTTTTCTTCTGCAATTCCGTGATCAGATTTGCTATCTTCAAAAATCCCTTGACAAACCGTCGATAGTATCCTACTAAACCCATAAAGCTACGCACTTTCATGAAATTTGTCGACGCAGGCCATTGCATAATAGCCTTGACCTTGGCTAGATCCACGACGATACCTTCGCCGAAGATGACATTCCCTAAGTAGTGAATCCTCGATTGATGAAAAGAGCATTTGGACAACTTCCCATATAATTTGTGCTCTCGCAGACACTATAGTACCAAGCGCAAGTGCTTGTCATGCTCCTCCGTCGTCTGCGAGTAGATAAAAATATCATCAATGAATACTTGGACGAACTTGTCCAAGAACTCGCAGAACACCCCATTCATCAAACTCATAAATACCCCCGGGGCGTTTGTGAGTCCAAACGGTAAAATAATAAAATCGTAGTGTCCAAACCTCATCTTAAAGGTGGTCTTAGTGATGTCATCCTCCTTGATCCATAACTGGTGATACCCTGATCGCAAATCGATCTTGGAGAACATCGTCGCACCCTTCATTTGATCGAACAGATCATCAATTCTCAGTAAGGGATACTGATTCTTGATCATAGCCTTGTTCAGTTGACGGTAGTCAATGCAAAGCCTCCATGATCCATCCTTCTTCTGAATGAAAACAGCAGGTGCACCCCATGGTGACACACTAGGACGTATTAATCCTAGGTCCAACAACTCATTCAATTGCATTTTCAACTCTTGTAACTTCGGGGTGGACATCCGATAAGGTGTTCTTGCTATCAGTTCAGTCCCCGGTTTTAGGTCTATGGTAAGCTCCAACTCTCCATCTAGTGGCATCCCAGGTAACTCCTGCATAAATACGTGCGCAAACTCTCTCACCATCGGAAGGTGTTCTAGACCTTCTCCTACTCCCTTCTCGTTTAACGCAAGGATCGCATAAAGCTTGCACCCCTTGCACATACTCTTTTGTAGATGTAAGGAAGAGACAAACCTCAGGGAAACTTTTTGGTTTTTTCCTACAATCACATGTCCCTATCCTTCGTCATCAACCAAGCTCAACTATTTCATCTTACAGTTGAGTATCGCCTCATGCGATTCCAACCAATCCATACCAATTACAACATCACAAGATCCTAAGATCGTGACGTACAAGCTGGCCCTCATGAAAAACTCTCCCAAGTTAAAGGCATAGCCCGTAACCTTTCCTCCAACCTTTTGTTTGGCTCCCGAGGCCATCTCCACGAAGCTAAACTCATTTTGTTCGACTGCCTTTACCTTAATCCTTTTTAGCGTTGCACCAGAAATGAAACTCTCGGTAGCACCAGGATCTATCAAAATACTAAGGGTTTGGTTAGCAACAGTACCTGTCATCTCGAGTACAGTCGACTGATGCTCTGCCTGGCCGTTATTCAACACTACATGAATCTGATGGGCCTTTCCCATATCTCCCATTGTAGTGGGTCCGGCTGATCCAGACTCTCTGGTCCTCTCCATAGGACAGTCGCATTAGTAGTGTGGTTGCCCACATGTCCACCACCCATTCTTCGGCCTAGTAGTCCTGGTACCCAAAGTAGAAGATGACGGCCCACCAGCCTTGAACCCTGGTCTGTTATGCTGAACAGGCCTAAACTGCTGCTGCTGCTGGTGATGTTGTGTTTAATGTTGTGGTCCCCAATAAGGCACCCGTTACTGAGGCGGTGGTCGTCGGGGTGTGGTGAAAGTGGATCCCCTCTGGAAGCCATTATATCCCGGCATATGTCTCATTGGTGTCTTGTGCTACTGTGTTCCAGATGAAACCTACCCTGCTGGTCTCACTGGAGTCCTAGTCTGACCCCCACTAGTAAGCTCCTCCTCTGCTATGTGGGCCTTCTGGACGACATCATGCAAGGTTTGAGGCATCAAAATCCTAACCTTTGCACACAAGCTGCCGTTAAGGCCAAACATGAACCTGTTGACCTTAAGTTTCTCTGTGTTAAGGTGCAGAGCATATCGGAGCAGCTCCATAAAACAGGCCTCGTACTCGGGCACCGTATGACCTCCCTGTCATAAGGCATTGAGCTCACTGAGATGATGCTCAATGAATTCCTCTGAAAGGTACCTCTCTTGGAATCGTTCCTCGAACAGTTCCCATGACATGTCTTGGACGACTATGTTAAGCTGTGGTAGGAGCGTCTTCCACCATATAAAATCTCTCCCCTTCATTTGAAAGACCACCATGTGGACCTTTATGTTGGAGGTATAATCGCGAAGTGCGAAGCACATCACCATGTTCTCCAATCATGCCTCAGTGGCTATGTCATATGGGGCACCAAAGAACTCAGGAAATTGGACCTTCTCGAGTTCATGGTGAATGCTACTTGTAACGGTTGGTGCGCACTGCGGAACCTCAACGGGTGCAGGTGCCCTGGCCTCATCTTTGTCAAAACAATTGATCAGTGCCTCAGACATGCACTAAAAGGATCTCATCATCTCGACTACATCGCTAACTTCTATCTGCTCCTATCTGAGAACATGCTCATCTCCCTGGGGGTTGGACCCCTCCGGCGTGGAGGCTACTGAGGGCGTCGCACCTCCTCCCCTAGCACCCCGTCAACTACCTCCGCGACGCCCTCTAACCATGATTACCTGCACGCACACAATCAACTCGATTAGCAACAGTATAATCAAATCATGTCAACGAAAGCCGTAGCAATTCCAAATCGTGGGTCGAACCTGCTCTGATACCATATGTAACGAACCTCCTGTTCGTCACGACATCCACCTCTCATAACAAGTGCAAATTTTTTTTTTTTGTGTGTACAAGGGTAATAAGAAAATTATACTATGTGTCGCAACACGACAATGAACTAGATACATGCAACTGCAACCACGACATAATGACCTAGAACGCACATCAAGCATCCAAAAGCAAAGAACGACAATCGACCGACAAAAAAATAAGACTGACTACCTGCCCGTCCTACCCTGCAATGCTTAGGACCTCCAAGACACATAAGCAATTCTCAAGCCCAGGTTCCCATCGATTTTAACCATTTAAGGTCTCAGGGGTGGCGACTATTCTGAGGAACATGGAGGTGTCTACATCCTGCCCGACACAAGAAGACCAATCCTACTAAGCTAATGACAATGACATAACCTTTAATCACAATCAAAAAGGTTATCTACATTAAGGTAAAATGTGATAGTAAAACATTATTAACTTATTAAGGTACTCGCTATTGTTACAGTATTGTATGGGAGCTGTACCTTCAATCAATTACAAGACAAAGACAATTAAATTAGCAAGCAAGGTAATTAACACAGTCCGTTCAACCTCCAACTCGAGCCCGACTTCGCATGTCTAAAGTGCATAATGTCAATGGGATATAATCAATTAGTCTTAAAGAATTTCACTGCGCAAGTTTAAATTGTAATGTGCTCAGGGTCCCATCTAAACAAATTGCCTTAAATTATTTTTATTGATATAAGTATTCTGTTTTAAAGTTGATATCTAATAATCATGGTAGATATGTATAACAATGTCCCCAGTAGTAGATTATGTACATCTTATCAACCTTTACCCAAATTCCCATCCCACTAATATTAATAATGAAAACACTTTATGACTCTAATATACTAACCCATCAAAAACTTAACCATTTCATAGCCATAGAAGGATATCTAATTAAAAAAATTATAATATTTATATACTCCAATCATACTAAATAATAAAGAAATCTACTATGATTAATCAATCCATTACGCCATATTTAAAAAACAATTAAAAAGAATGTTGTCCTCTAGTCAACTCTGATACACACTGCTTCCAAACAAAACTCTAACCTAAAGCCCATCTAAAAATTAACTTGTGGAGGTTCCAATTTTTCATTGCTACTAGTAATATAGAGTTTTTATTTTTTATTTTTTTATTATTTTTTTTTGCTACTTAACACCATGTCGCGTTCAGGGTCTTTTCCTTCTTTTCATTGAGTTTTGTGATTAATCTATGCATCATTGGTTTGCAGTTATCAATCTATTTCTAATGTTGATTCTTAGTTCTCAATCTTTTTTATATAACATACCCTTGGAATCATATTGTGCTTTTGCAAATATTGTAATCCTTACATTTCCTTTTTTTTTCAAGCTAATTGTTTCCCTTGTAAATTCTCAAATTTAGTTGTTGCTAATCTTGGATTACGAGATAAAAATAATAGACATCACTTACTTGCCCAACCAATGTAGAAGTTGTTGATTTCTCACCATCCTCACCAAAATCTTTCTTACTGTCACCATTCACCTCTAAAAGGGCTTCAGAATTTCTGAGTTTTTTTTCAAATACGCCGCATGTCAGAATGTCTGAGTTTTTTCAAATAAGCTGCATGTCTCAATACTAATTCTGATTCAGTACTATTTTTCGATCTCCCACATCTTCTCATGCTTCTTTAATCGGGCTTTAAGTTGAATTCCTAACATCCTAGTAGTTCTTCTTCCCCAATTTATGATCTTTCTAAAACATTTCATGGTTTTGCAGCCAACCTCACAAATAGAACAACACTCATCAATTGTTGTGGCTTCTTGAAGTCATGCCACCCTCTGATGTATGTTGTACATGCCACCCACTTCTCTGAGGCATATTCATGACAGTATTACTCGTCATTGAAGACTAACTATAACTATCCTATTCGAATTTATCACTAGAGAGTATCTCTCACGTACTTAATTACCACATAACATCCATAATACTCTTTTCCAATGCACTTTTTTTTTTCTAATTCCATGCCACAGCCTGTATCAAAATATCATAAATAAAACTTAAATAAAAATCAATATATTTTTCTTCACCCAACTCTGATTTTTATGGATAATACTTTTATGGATTTTTATGGATAAAAATCGATATTTTTTTTTTCAGCCAACTTGGTTAATTTTTTTTTTTTAAATTATTACTGTTTCTTTTACGGACTGTCAACAGCTGTTGATTCTCATGGATGCATTCTCAGAACTAAATTTTACAAAACGGAAATGCCAATACACTCATTGCCAGAATGAATTCTCAGAACAAATTTTACAAACGAAAATGCCACTACACTCATTGTCAGAACGAATTCTCAGAACTAAATTTTACAAAAATGGAATGCCAATACAGTCATTGCCAGAAGGAATTCTCAGGACTCATTTTACAATACAAAAATGCCAATACACTCATAGCCATGTTTAAAAATGCCCCCAATCAGATATAAACACACAGAGTCATATATAAATGCCCACATTAAACAAAACGCCCACAATCATATACAAAAACGCCCACCACAATTTATAAACGCCTACAACAATACAAAATGCCCACAGTAATATATAAATGCCCCCTTCATTACAAAACACCCATAGCCATATATAAAAACGCCGACCACAATTTATAAATGCCTACAGCAATACAAAATACACAAAATTCCCACAGTAATATATAAATTCCCCCGTCATTACAAAACACCCATAGCCATATATAAAAATGCCCATCACAATTTATAAACTCCTACAACAATACAAAATGCCCACAATAATATATAAATTCCCCCATCATTGCAAAACGCCCATAGCCATATATAAAAACTCCCACAGTCAGATATAAACGCCCACAGTCATATATAAATGCCCACATTAAAACAAAACACCCACCGTAATTTATAAATGCCTAAAGAACACCAATAAGAAATTGCAGCCAATAGTAAGAGAATGCTAGAGCCAAGGATAACTCATCGAAAGGATTACGGGGTTATAACAGTCTAGGCACAGAAAACAACAACAAGGAAATGGGATAATCCCGAATTTAACACATCAATCATCATCATAAGGATTCATATACAACTTTAAACAATTTTCCTTTTATTCTTAAAAAAACAAATGCACTTGCATACCTGTGACTGATGGTGAATAACCCGAAGATGCTATCCTGCACTTAAGCTCCGTACCACTCCCGCTCGCCGATCACCGTGACCTCACTGGTACCTCCCAGCCTACACTAAGGGTACTCTGCTTCCCCCTTAGCCCCCCCAGCTGCAAAGGGGCCACACACTATAATAACCCGAAGACGCCATCCCGCACTTGAGCTCCATGCCACCCCCGCTCGTGACCGTCGAGACCTCACCGGTACCTCCCAACCAACGCTAAGGGTAATTTGCTTCCCCCTTAGCCCCTCGAGCCACAAAGGGGCCACACACTATCCATATGGTATTTCTATCTCCCAGCCCAACTCGCAAGGCCGAGCTACCACTCCTATCTGAGCTGGGAAATCCCAACTCCCCACAAGTAATCAGTTAAGTCACAAATCCGTCAGCGTAACGTTACGCTAACAATCGATCCCCCTCTTACTTCTCTTCCCTTTCTTTTATAGAGTTTTTTTAGCACTTCCATCTTTCCCTAAATCACATTTAAATTAAGTTTTAATAAAAATCTTCTAAATATTCTCCTTCGCACAAGTTTTATCCATCCCCCACGTTTTTCCATTAACTATTTTCTTTAATTTATTACA
>JASDQU010308645.1:69828-88509 GCA_032191745.1 Picea mariana
TTACTAAGTTGACCTTGCTTTTTACCATAAGTTCCTTTCTTTCCCTTATTATGTTTCCTCCATTCCTTAGTTTCCTAATTTTTATTATTCCCTTCTTTTCCCTTTTTATTAGAGCCAAAATGGCAGTTGCGCAAATTAACCTCTTTTCCTTTTTATTAATAATTTAATATCTTTTACACTTTCACAAGTTAAACAATTAAATTCTTCTTCACAATTTTAAATCTACTGATTTTAATTAAATTCCTATTCTCTTCAATTTACCCCAACATTTTTATGAAGACAAAACTATTACTTAAGTGGTTCTTAGTTTAATTTTAATTTTAATTTTTATAGGGTATTTTTCTTAAGGTTAGACAAAATTTTACCCCTAGAGAAGTTTTAGACTCAAAACCTAGATTTTGAACTGGGTGACGTTATTTAGGGAAGTTTTTTAAAAAATTCTTAACGTGTTAATTTTTTTAGGGCCATCTAGGTTTGTTCATTTTTCATCATCATCACGACGTGCCCTTGAGAACGCACTACGTGCTCCAAGGGTGCCACTCACCTCTAGTGTTTCTTTTGTGCGACGTGCCCTTCAGGATGCACCACGTGCTCCAACGGTGCCGCTCACCTCTTGACTGATTGATAGACATCAATAATCCCTGGAGTCAACATTCAGCCAGGTGAACTTGTGGGAGACTAAGGGATTCTAAGGAATAAGGCCCCCGCCTTATTGCATGCCACTTAGAATCATCGTGAGGGACTGTCGCAGTCTGTCCTCACGGCATCGTGGGTCCTCTCGAACTAGGTAATCGTTAACCTATAGTTCGAGCCACGGTGGGAGTGCTAGTAGGCTATGGCAAGGCTTCTATCCACACCTCTCCCTCAAACTCTCTGGTAATTGTGTGTGGCCCCTTTACTCCATATGTAAGTTTGGTCGAGAAGCTATCGTCAGCCTGTATCATCAACAATCGTGTCAAAACATGCCACATCATATCATATAATCAAATGCAATAAATCACAGTAAACATTCAAACCCCAATAGCACACTCCGTGACTCGATCCGGAGTCCAAGGGGTTCCATCGATGTCTCTACATCCTCAAGGTCCAAAACCCTGCACACTTAGTAAAACCGAGTCAATAGCACCTACCTATGTCAATGCAGAAAAACATCATGTCATCTATCATAACGCATCATAATCAAGGAAAAATGTTTTAATATCATAATAGTCTGGATCACTTCCGAGAAAGTGTCCTCAAAGAATAAGTTTTCTAAGTGCGCTAGAGCAGGATCTTACATACACCCCCTCTTGGTATAAACTTCGTCCCGAAGTTTCATAGTATAAATGCCAAAATAAATGTATCACAGTATCATAAGTGTATCTATCAAACAAAAATGGAAACTGTCGGCGCATATCATATGCGTCCTCCCAGGTCGCCGAGTGTGGACTATAATTCTCCCACTGGAATTTGACCTGATCTACCATTTGACGTCGTAACTGTTGAACATGGTGATCTAAGATGCGAACCGACTCAGCCATGAGTGCTCCCTCGTCCGATACTTGAAAGGAACTCATGTCAATCACATGTGTAGGATCACTAATATAATGTCTCAAAACAGATACATGAAAAACATCGTGCATACGCCTTAATGAATCAGGCAAGGCTAGTTGATAGGCCACATGCCCCTTTCTCTCCACAATCTCAAAAGGTCACATGAACCTAGGAGAGAGTTTATCTCCCTTTCCAAACTTGATCAAACTCTTATGTGGTTTAACTCGGAAGAAGAATCAATCGTCGACCTCGTAACTACGGTCGACTCGGTGCGCATCGACATAACTCTTCTGTCGATCTTGCGCTTCTTTAATCCTTTGTCTTATGGTTTGCATTTTCCCTTCCATTTCTTGGATCGCTTCCAGTCCCACTAGGACCCTATTCTCAAGCTGATTCCAACTCAAGGGTGTTTGACATGGTCGCCCATAAAGAAACTCGAAAGGTGCCATCTTAATGGTGCTCTGGTAACTGTTGTTGTAAGAGAAATCTACTAGTGGCAATAATTCATCCCAACGCTTTTGTTGGTCCATCACATACATGCGCAACATGTCTTCCAAGGTTTAGTTCGTTTGTTTGGTCTGTCCGTCAGTCTCCGGGTGATATGTAGTACTATAGTTAATATGGGTTCCCAAGGCCTCTTGGAAACTCATCCAGAATCGTCTTGTAAACACTGATCCTCGATCAGATATAATCCTCTTAGGCACGGAATGCAACCTCACAATCTCACTGATGAACACTCTATCAATGTCAGGTGTCTGATACGTCATATGCACAGGAATAAAGTGAGCACTCTTTGTCAGAGTGTCTACTACTACAAAGATCGAGTAATTTCTCCTTGCCGTTAGTAGCAATCCCATAATAAAATCCATCGAAATAACTTCCCATTTCGATTCTAGAATAGCGTGTGGTTGAAGTAATCGTGCTAGGTGTATATGTTCATCCTTTACCTGCTGACACTCTAAACATTGGGCTACATAGTTGACTATGTTGGCCTTCATTCCCTTCCAAAAGAATAAGGGTTTAAGGTTTTCCGTCATCTTCGTGACTTCGGGTGAGCCATGTAAACTACTCTATGAGCCTCACTCAGGATCAACATCCTCAGCTCGTCGTTTGGAGGTATGTAAATCTGACTTCTAAATCTCAATAACCCTTCTCTATCAAATGAAAATCCCTCATATCGCAGTACCATCATGGTGTTTTGTTCGATAAAACCCTCGACCTCTTTGTACCAGTCATCGTCACGCTATAAAATGAGAATCTTCTCACATAGATTCATCTGAAAGGGTAACACTGAAAAGATGCGTGGTCTCTGACTCAAAGCATCCTCCACTCGGTTCACTGTTCCTTTTATGTAAGAAATTTCAAAGTCGTACTCTCTAAGAAATTCCGACCAATGTCGTTGTCATGCGCTCAGGTCGCTTTGTGTAAAAATGTGTTGTAGTCCACTATGGTCAGTCTGTAATTCAAATTTTTGTCCAACAAGATAGTGTCTCCAAACCTTCAAGGCATATACAATGGCTAATAACTCCAAATCATGCGTCGCATAGTTCTCCTCATGCCTTCTTAGTTTCCTTGAAATGTAAGCAATCACTCGTCTGTCTTGCATCAAGACTCCATCTAAACCTTCCTTGGATGAGTCTATGCATACCAAGAAGTCTGCATCCATGTTAGAGACCTTTATTATCGGTGTTTTCGTCAATAACTCATTAAGTCTCCGAAATGCTTCTGCACATTTCTCGGTCCAAACAAACTTCTTGTTTTTCTTCTACAATTCCATGATAGGATTTTCTATCTTCGAAAATCCCTCGACAAACCGTCGATGGTATCCTGCTAAAGCCATAAAGCTACGCACTTTCATGACATCCGTTGGCGCAGGTCATTGCATAATAGTCTCGACCTTGGCTGGATCCATGGCGATACCTTTGCCGGAGATGACATGCCCTAAGTAGTGAATCCTCGATTGATAGAAAGAGAATTTGTACAGCTTCCCATACAATTTGTGCTCTCGCAGACACTATAGTACCAAGCGCAAGTGCTCGTCATGCTCCTCCATCGTCCGAGAGTAGATCAAAATATCATCAATGAATACTTGGATGAAATTGTCCAAGTACTCACAGAACACCCCGTTCATCAAACTCATAAATACCCCTGGGGCGTTTGTCAGTCCAAACGGTAAAACAGTAAACTCGTAGTGTCCAAACCTCATCTTAAAGGCGGTCTTAGGGATGTCATCCTCCTTGATCCGTAACTAGTGATACCCTAATCGCAAATCAATCTTGGAGAACCCCGTCGCACCCTTCATTTGATCGAACAGATCATCAATTCTCGGTAAGGGATATTGATTCTTGATCGTAACCTTGTTCAGTTGATGGTAGTCAATGCAAAGCCTCCATGATTTGTCCTTCTTCCGAATGAAAACAACAGGTGCACCCCACGGTGACACACTAGGACGTATTAGTCCCAGGTCCAGCAACTCCTTCAGTTGTATTTTCAACTCTTGTAACTCCAGGGTGGACATCCGATAAGGTGTTCATGCTATCGGTTCAGTCCTCGATTTTAGGTCTATGGTAAACTCCAACTCTCTCTCTGGTGGCATCCAAGGTAACTCCTCCAGAAATATGTCTGCAAACTCTCTCACCACCGGAAGGTGTTCTAGACCTTCTACTACTCCCTTCTCGTTTAACGCAAGGATCGCATAAAGCTTGCACCCCTTGCACATACTCTTTCGTAGTTATAAGGAAGAGACAAACCTCAGGGAAACTCCCTCGTTTCATCCTACAATCAAACATTCCTGTCCCTCATCATCGACCAAGATCAACTGTTTCATCTTACATTTGAGTATCGCATCATGCGATTGAAGCCAATCCATACCAATTACGACATCATAAGATCCTAAGATCATGACGTACAAGTTTTCCCTCATGAAAAAATCTCCTAGGTTAAGGGCACAACCCGTAACCTTTCCTCCAACCTTATGTTTGGCTCCTGAGTCCATCTCCACGAAGCTAAACTCATTTTGTTTGACTGCCTTTACATTAATCCTTTTTAGCACTACACCAGAAATGAAACTCTCGGTAGCACCGAGATTTCTCAAAATAATAAGGGTCTGGTTAGCGACAATACCTGTCGTCTCGAGCACAGTCGACTGATGCTCTGCCTGGTGGTTATTCACTGCTGCATGAATCTGATGGGCCTTGCCCATATCTCCCACTGTAGTGGGTCTGACTGATCCAGACTCTCGTCCTCTCCACAGGACAGTCAGACTGGTAGTGTGGCTGCCCACACATCTAACACTCCTTCTTCGGCCTAGTAGTCCTGGTACCAGAAGTAGAAGATGAAGACCCACTGGCCTGGAACCCTAGTCTGTTATGCTGAACAGGCCGAAATTGTTGCTGCTGCTGGCGAAGCTACTGCTGATGCTGTGGTCCCCGATAAGGCATTCGCTGCTGAGGCGGTGGTCGCCAAGGTGTTGTGAAAGTGGATCCCCTCTAGAAGCCACAATATCCCTGCGTATGTCTCACTGGTGTCTGGTGCTACCGTGTTCTAGATGAAGCCTGCCCTACTGGTCTCACTGGAGTCCTAGTATGACCCCCACTAGTAAGCTCCTCCTCTGCTATGAGGGCCTTCTGGACGACATCATGCAAGGTTTGAGGCACCAATATCCTAACCTTTGCACGGAGGCTGCCGTTAAGGCCAAACAAGAACCTGTTGACATTAAGTTTCTCTGTGTTAAGGTGCAAAGCATACCGAAGCAGCTCTATTAAATGGGCCTCGTACTCGGGCACCGTATGACCTCCCTGTCATAAGGCATTGAACTCATTGAGCTGACGCTCAATGAATTCCTCTGAAAGGTACCTCTCTCAAAACCATTCCTCAAACAGTTCCCATGACACGTCTTCGACGACCATGTTAAGTTGCGATAGGAGCGTCTTCCACCATATAAGAGCGCTCCCCTTCAGTTGAAAGACTTCCATGTGGAACTTCATGTTGGAGGTATAATCGCAAAGTGTGAAGCACATCGCCATGTTCTCCAACCATGCCTCGGCGGCTACGCCATCTCGGACACCAAAGAACTCGGGAAATTTGACCTTCTAGAGTTCACGGTGAATGCTACCAGTAACGGTCGAGGCGTGTGGTGGAACCTCAGCAGGTGTCGACGCCCTGGCCTCATCTCTGTCCCAACGACTGATCAGTGCCTCAGACATGTGGTAAAAGGAACTCATCGTCTTGACTACATCGCCAACTGCTATCTTCTCCTGTCTAAGAACATTCTCATCTCCTTGGGGGTTAGACCCCTCAGGCGTGGATGCTACTGGGGGCGTCGCGCCTCCTCCCCTAGCACCCTGTTGTCTGCCTCCATGGTGCCCTCTAACCATGATTACCTGCATGCACACAATCAACTCAATTAGAAATAGTATAATCAAATCATGTCAACGAAATCCATAGCGATCCCAAGTCGCGGGTTGAACCTGCTTTGATACCATATGTAACGAACCTCCCGTTCGTCACGAAATCCACCTCTCATAACAAGTGCAATTTTTTTTATTTTTTTTTTTGTGTACAAGGTTAATAAGGACATTATACTATGTGCCACAACATGACGATGAACTATATGCATGCAACTACAACCATGACATAATGACCTAGGACGCACATCAAGCATCCAAAAGAAAAGAACGACAATCAACAGACAACAAAATAAGACTGACTACCCGCCCGTCCTACCCTGCAATGGTTAGGACCTCCAAGACACATAAGCAATTCTCAAGCCCAGGTTCCCATCGATTTTAACCATTTAAGGTCTCAGGGCTGGCGACTATTTTGAGGAACATGGAGGTGTCTACATCCCGCCCGACACAAGCAGACCAAGCCTACTAAGCTAATGACAATGACATAACCTTTAATCACAATCAACAAGGTTATCTACATTAAGGTAAAATGTGATAGTAAAACATTATTAACTTATTAAGGTACTCACTATTGTTACAGTACTGCATGGGAGTTGTACCTTCAATCAATTACAAGACAAAGACAATTAAATTAGTAGGTAAGGTAATTAACACAGTCCGTTCAACCTCCAACTCGAGCTCGACTTCGCATGTCTAAAGTGCATAATGTCAACGGGATACAATCAATTAGTCTTAAAGAATTTCACTGCGCAAGTTTAAATTGTAATGTGCTCAGGGTCCCATCTAAACAAATTGCCTTAAATTATTTTTATTGATATAAGTATTCTATTTTAAAGTCGATATCTAATAATCATGGTAGATATGTATAACAATGTCCCCAGTAGTATATTATGTACATCTTATCAACCTTTACCCAAATTCCCATCCCAGTAATATTAATAATGAAAACACTTCATAACTCTAATATACTAACCCATAAAAAATTTAACCATTTCATAGCCATATAAGGATATCTAATTAAAACTTTTATAATATTTATACACTGCAATCATACTGAATAATAAAGAAATCTACTATGATTAATCAATCCATTCAGTAGTATTGTTCGAATACTAATTCTGATTCAGTACTATTGTTCGATCTCCCACATCTTCTCATGCTGCTTTAATCGAGATTTAAGTTGAATTCCTAACATCCTAGTAGTTCTTCTTCCCCAATTTATGATCTTTCTAAAACATTTCATGGTTTTGCAGCCAACCTCACAAACAAAACAACACTCATCAATTGTTGTGGCTTCTTGAAGTCATGCCACCCTCTGATGTCTGTTGTACATGCCACCCACTTCTYTGAGGCGTATTCRTGACARTATTACTCGTMATTGAAGACTAACTATAATTATCCTATTCRAATTTATCACTGGAGAGTATCTCTCACATACTTAATTACCACATAACATCCATAATACTCTTGTCCAATGCACTTGTTTTTTTCTAATTCCATGCCACGACCTGTATCAAAATATAATAAATAAAACTTAAATAAAAATAAATATATTTTTCTTCAGCCAACTCTGATTTTTATGGATAATACTTTTATGGATTTTTATGGATAAAAATATATATATATTTTTTTTCAGCCAACTTGGATAATTTTTTTTTTTTTAATTATTACTGTTTCTTTTAAGGACTCTCAACAGCTGTTGATTCTCATGGACACATTCTCAGAATTTAATTTTACAAAATGGAAATGCCAATACAGTCATTGCCAGAACGAATTATCAGAACAAATTTTACAAACAAAAATGCCACTACACTTATCGCCATAACGAATTCTCAGAACTAAATTTTACAAAAACAGAATGCCAATACACTCATTGCCAGAAGGAGTTCTTAGGACTAATTTTAGAATACGAAAATGCCAATACACTCATAGCCATGTTTAAAAACGCCGCTAGTTAGATATAAACACCCAGAGTCATATATAAATGCCCACATTAAACAAAATTCCCACAGTCATATATAAAAAATCCCACCACAATTTATAAATGCCTACAGGAATACAAAATGCCCACAATAATATATAAACGCCCATAGCCATATATAAAAATGCCCACCACAATTTATAAACGCCTACAACAATACAAAATGCAAAAAATGCCCACAGTATTATATAAACGCCCCCATCATTAGAAAACGCCCATAGCCATATATAAAAATGCCCACCACAATTTATAAACACCTACAGCAATACAAAATGGCCACAGTAATATATAAACGCCCCCATCATTACAAAACGCTCATAGCCATATATAAAATTTCCCACAGTCAGATATAAATGCCCATAGTCATATATAAATGCCCACATTAAAACAAAATGCCTACAGTTAGATATAACACCCACCGTAATTTATAAACGCCTAAAGAACACCAATAAGAAATTGCAGCCAATAGTAAGAGAATGCCAGAGCCAAGGATAACTCATTAAAAGGATTGCAGGTTTCTAACAGTCTAGGCACAGAAAAAAATAACAAGGAAACAGGATAGCCCCAAATTTAACACATCCATCATCATCATAAGGATTCATATACAACTTTAAACAATTTTTTTATTATTCTTAAACAAACAAATGCACTTCTGTACTTGTGACTGATGCTGAATAACCCAAAGACGCTGTCCCGCAATTGAGCTCCGTGCCACTCCCGCTTGCCGACCACTGAGACCTCACCGATACCTCCCAGCCAACGCTAAGGGTACTCTGCTTCCCCCTTAGCCCCCTGAGCTGCAAAGGGGACACACACTATAATAACCTAAAGACTCTATCCCACACTTGAGCTCTGTGCCGCTCCCGCTCACCGACCGTCGAGGCCTCACCAGTACCTCCCAACAAATGCTAAGGGTACTCTGCTTCCCCCTTATCCCCCTAAGCTGCAAAGGGGAGACACACTCTCGAGATGGTACATCTATCTCCCATCTCGCCTCGCAAGGCCGAGCTACCACTCCTATCCGAGTTGGGAAATCCCAACTCCCCACAAGTAATTAGTTAAGTCACAAATCCGACAGTGTAACGTTACGCTAACAGCCGATCCCCCTCTTCCTTCTCTTCCCTTTCTTTTATAGAGTTTTTTTAGCACTTCCATCTTTCCCTAAATCACATTTAAATTAAGTTTTAATAAAAATCTTCTAAATATTCTCCTTCGCACAAGTGTCATCCATCCCCCAGGTTTCTCCATTAACTATTTTCTTTAATTTATTAAATTGTCTTATTTCCCTCACCCATCTAGAGTTGCTCCTAAATTTACTCCTAGGTGTTCCTAGATTCCCTCTTAGGTTTAAATAGTTACCCTAAAATGAAGTTGCTAATTTAGTTCAAATTAGAAGGTTCGTAATTGCAAAATCGTTACTAAGTTGACCTCGCTTTTTACGATAAGTTCCTTTCTTTCCCTTATTATGTTTCCTCCATTCCTTAGTTTCCTAATTTTTATTATTCCCTTCTTTCCCCTTTTTATTAGAGCCAAAATGGCAGTTGCGCAAATTAACATATTTTCCTTTTTATTAATAATTTAATATATTTTACACTTTCACAAGTTAAACAATTAAATTCTTCTTTACAATTTTAAATCTACTGATTTTAATTAAATTCTTATTCTCTTCAATTTACCCCAAAATTTTTATGAAGACAAAACTATTACTTAAGTGGTTAGATTAATTTTAATTTTTATTAAATTCTCTCCTCTTGACTAATTGGTAGACATCAATAACCCCTGGAGTCAACATTCCGCCAGGTGAACTTGTGGGAGACTAAGGGCTTCTAAGGAATAAGGCCCCCGCCTTATAGCATGCCCCTTAGAATCATCGTGAGCGACTGTCGCAGTCTACCCTCACGACATCGTGGGTCCTCTCAAACTAGGTAATCGTTAACCTACAGTTTGAGCCACGGTGGGAGTGCTAGTAGGCCGTGGCAGGGCTGCTATCCACACCTCTCCCTCAACCTCTCTGGTAATTTTGTTTGGCCCCTTTAATCAATATGTGAGTTTGGTTGACAAGCTATCGTCAGCCTGCATCATCAACAATCGTGTTAAAACATGTCCACATCATATCATCTAATCATATGTACTAAAATCACAGTAAACAATCAAACCCCAATAGCACAATCCTTGACTCGATCTAGAGTCCAAGGGGTTCTGTCGATGCCTCTACATCCTCAAGGTCCAAAACCCTACACACTTAGTAAAACCTAGTCAATAGAACCTGCCTATGTCAACACAGAAAAACATCATGTCATCTATCATAACACATCATAATCAAGGACAAATGTTTTAATATCATAATAGTCCGGATCACTTGCGAGCAAGTGTCCTCAAAGAATAAGTTTTCTCAGTGCGCTAGAGTGGGATATTACATACACCACCTCTTGGTCTAAACTTCGTCCCGAAGTTTCATAGTATAAAGGTCGAAATAAATGAATCACAGTATCATAAGTCTATCTATCAAACAAAAATGGAAACTGTCGGTGCATATCATATGCGTTCTCCCAGGTCGCCAAGTGTGGACTACAATTGTCCCACTGGACCTTGACCTGATCTACCATTCGACATCGTAACTATCGAACATGGTGATCTAAGATGCAGACCGGATCAGCCGTGAGCACTCCCTTGTCCGATACTGGCAAGGAACTCATGTCAATCACATGTGTAGGATCACTAATATAATGTCTCAAAACAGATACATGAAAAACATCGTACATACGCCTCAAGGAATCAGGCAAGGCTAGTCGATAGGCCACAGTCCCCTTTCTCTCCACAATATCAAAAGGTCCCATGAACCTAGGAGAGAGTTTATCTCCCTTTCCAAACTTGATCGAACTCTTATGTGGTTTAACCCGAAAGAAGACTCGATCGCCGACCTCGTAACTATGGTCGATTCGGTGCGCATCGACATAACTCTTTTGTCGATCCTGCGCTTCTTTAATCCTTTGTCTTATGGTTTGCATTTGCTCTTCCATTTCTTGGATCTCTTTTGGTCCCACTAGGACCCTATCCTCAAGCTAATCCCAACTCAAGGGCGTCCGACATGGTCACCCGTAAAGAAACTCGAAAGGTACCCTCTTAATGGTGCTCTGGTAACTATTGTTGTAAGAGAACTCTACTAGTGGCAAGAATTCCTCCCAATGCTTTTGTTGGTCCATCACGTACATGCAAAACGTGTCTTCCAAGGTTTAGTTCATTCGTTCAGTCTATCCGTCAATCTCTGGGTGATACGGAGTACTAAAGTTATGCTGGGTTCCCAAGGCCTCTTGGAAACTCATCCAGAATCGTCCTGTAAACACCGATCCTCGATCGGATATAATTCTCTTAGGCACACCATGCAGCCTCACAATCTCACTGATGAGCACTCTAGCAATGTTAGGTGTCTGATACGTCGTATGCACAGGAATAAAGTGAGCACTCTTCATCAGAGTGTCTACTACTACAAAGATCGAGTCATGTCTCCTTGCCATCAGTGGCAATCCCACAATAAAATCCATCGAAATAACTTTCCATTTGGATTCCAAAATAGCGTGTGGTTGAGGTAATCCTGCTAGGTGTCTATTTTCAGCCTTTACCTGCTGACACTCTAAACATTGAGCCACCTGGTTGAGTCATGTAAACTGCTCTATGAGCCTCACTCAAGATCAACATCCTCAACTCATCATTTGGCGGTACGTAAATACAACTTCTAAACCTCAATACCCCATCGCTATCAAATGAAAATCCCTCATGTCATAGTACCATCATGGTGTTTTGTCCAATAAAACCCTCGACCTCTTTGTACCAGTCATCGTCATGCTATAAAGTGAGAATCTTATCACATAGATTCGTCTGAAGAGGTAACACCGAAAATATGCGTGGTCTTTGACTCAAAGCATCCTCCACTCGGTTCACTGTTCCTTTTATGTAAGAAATTTCAAAGTCGTACTCACTAAGCAATTCCAACCAACGCCGTTGTCATGTGTTCAGGTCGCTTTATGTAAAAATGTGTGTTAGTCAACTATGGTCAGTTTGTAATTCAAATTTTCGTCCAACAAGGTAGTGTCTCCAAACCTTGAAGGCATATACGATGGCTAATAACTCCAAATCATGCGTCGCATAGTTCTCCTCATGCCTTCTCAGTTTCCTCGAAATGTAAGAAATCACTCGTATGTCTTGCATCAAGAATCTGCCTTAACCTTCCTTGGATGCGTCTGTGCATACCAAGAATTCCACGTCCATGTCAAAACCTTTATTATTGGTGTTGTCATCAACAATTCCTTAAGCCTCTGAAATGCTTCTGCGCATTTCTTAGTCCAAACAAACTTCTTGTTTTTCTTCTGCAATTCCGTGATCAGATTTGCTATCTAAAAAATCCCTCGACAAACCATCGATAGTATCCTGCTAAGCCCATAAAGCTACGCATTAATAGCCTTGACCTTGGCTGGATCCACGACGATACCTTCGCTGAAGATGACATTCCCTAAGTAGTGAATCCTCGATTGATAAAAAGAGTATTTGGACAACTTCCCATACAATTTGTGCTCTTGCAGACACTGTAGTACCAAGCGCAAGTGCTCGTCATGCTCCTCCGTCATCTGAGAGTAGATCAAAATATCATCAATGAATACTTGGATGAACTTGTCCAAGTACTCGCATAACACCCCATTCATCAAACTCATAAATACCCCCTGGGCGTTTTTCAGTCCAAACGGTAAAATAATAAACTCGTAGTGTCCAAACCTCATCTTAACGGTGGTCTTAGGGATGTCATCCTCCTTGATTCGTAACTGGTGATACCCTGATCACAAATCGATATTGGAGAACACCGTCGCACCCTTCATTTGATCGAACAGATCATCAATTCTCAGTAAGGGATACTGATTCTTGATCGTAGCCTTGTTCAGTTGATGGTAGTCAATGCAAAGCCTCCATGATCCGTCCTTCTTCTGAATGAAAACAGCAGGTGCACCCCATGGTGACACACTAGGACGTATTAGTCCTAGGTCCAACAACTCATTCAATTGCATTTTCAACTCTTGTAACTTCGGGGTGGACATCCGATAAGGTGTTCTTGCTATCGTTTCAGTCCCCGGTTTTAGGTCTATGGTAAACTCCAACTCTCTCTCTAGTGGCATCCCAGGTAACTCCTCCGGAAATATGTCCGCAAACTCTCTCACCATCGGAAGGTGTTCTAGACCTTCTTCTACTCCCTTCTCGTTTAACGCAAGGATCGCATAAAGCTTGCACCCCTTGCACATACTCTTTTGTATATGTAAGGAAGAGACAAATCTCAGGGAAAATTTATGGTTTTGTCCTACAATCACATGTCCCTATCCTTCGTCATCAACCAAGCTCAACTGTTTCATCTTACAGTTGAGTATCGCCTCATGCGATTCCAACCAATCCATACCAATTACAACATCATAAGATCCTAAGATCGTGACGTACAAGCTGGCCCTCATGACAAACTCTCCCAGGTTAAAGGCACAGCCCGTAACCTTTCCTCCAACCTTTGTTTTGGTTCCCGAGGCCATCTCCACGAAGCTAAACTCATTTTTTTTGACTGCCTTTACCTTAATCCTTTTTAGCGTTGCACCAGAAATGAAACTCTCGTTAGCATCGGGATATATCAAAATACTAAGGGTTTGTTAGAAACAGTACCTGTCGTCTCGAGCACAGTCGACTGATGCTCTGTCTGGTGGTTATTTAACGCTGCATGAATCTGATGGGCCTTGCCCATATCTCCCACTGTAGTGGTTCTGGCTGATCCAGACTCTCTGGTCCTCTCCACAGGACAATCGCATTAGTAGTGTGGTTGCCCACTTGTCCACCACCCCTTCTTCGGCCTAGTAGTCCTGGTACCCAAAGTAGAAGATGATGGCCCACCAGCCTTGAACCCTGGTCTGTTATGCTGAACAGGCCTAAACTGGTGCTGCTGCTGGCGATGTTGTTGTTAATGCTGTGGTCCCCGATAAGGCACCCGTTGCTGAGGTGGTGGTCGTCGGGGTGTGGTGAAAGTGGATTCCCTCTGGAAGCCATTATATCCCAGCGTATGTCTCATTGGTGTCTTATGCTGTTGTGTTCTAGATGAAACCTGCCCTGCTGGTCTCACTGGAGTCCTGGTCTAACCCCCACTAGTAAGCTCCTCCTCTGCTATGTGGTCCTTCTGGACGACATCATGCAAGGTTTGAGGCATCAAAATCCTAACCTTTGCACGCAGGCTGCCGTTAAGGCCAAACATGAACCTGTTGACCTTAAGTTTCTCTGTGTTAAGGTGCAGAGCATACTGGAGTAGCTCCATAAAACAGGCCTCGTACTCGGGCACGGTATGACCTCCCTGTCATAAGGCGTTGAGCTCATTGAGCTGACGCTCAATGAATTCCTCTGAAAGGTACCTCTCTCGGAATCATTCCTCGAACAGTTCCCATGACATGTCTTCGACAACTATGTTAAGCTATGGTAGGAGCATCTTCCACCATATAAGAGCTCTCCCCTTCAGTTGAAAGACTGCCATGTGGACCTTTATGTTGGAGGTATAATCGCGAAGTGTGAAGCACATCACCATGTTCTCCAACCATGCCTTAGTGGCTATGTCGTCTGGGGCGCCAAAGAACTCAGGAAATTGAACCTTCTCGAGTTCATGGTGAATGCTACCAGTAACGGTTGGTGCGCATTGTGGAACCTCAACAGGTGCAGGCGCCCTGGACTCATCTTTGTCAAAACAACTGATCAGTGCCTCAGACATGCACTAAAAGGATCTCATCATCTCGACTACATTGCTAACTTCTATCTTTTCCTATCTGAGAACATGCTCATCTCTCTAGGGGTTAGACCCCTCCGGCGTGGAGGCTACTGGTGGCATCACGCCTCCTCCCCTAGCACCCTGTCAACTACCTCCGCGATGCCCTCTAACCATGATTACCTGCACACACACAATCAACTGGATTAGCAACAGTATAATCAAATCATGTCAACGAAAGCCATAGCAATCCCAAATCATGGGTCGAACCTGCTCTGATACCATATGTAACGAACCTCCTGTTCGTCACGACATCCACCTCTCATAACAAGTGCATTTTTTTTTTTGGTGTGTACAAGGGTAATAAGTAAATTACACTATGTGTCACAACACGACAATGAACTAGATGCATGCAACTGCAACTATGACATAATGACCTAGGACGCACATCAAGCATCCAAAAGCAAAGAACGACAATCAACCGACAACAAAATAAGAGTGACTACCTGCCCGTCCTACCCTGCAATGCTTAGGACCTCCAAGACACATAAGAAATTCTCAAGCCCACGTTCCCATCGATTTTAACCATTTAAGGTCTCAGGGGTGGCTACTATTCTGAGGAACATGGAGGTGTCTACATCCCGCCCGACACAAGCAGACGAAGCCTACTAAGCTAATGACAATGACATAACCTTTAATCACAATCAACAAGGTTATCTACATTAAGGTAAAATGTGATAGTAAAACATTATTAACTTATTAAGGTACTCACTATTGTTACAGTATTGTATGGGAGCTATACCTTCAATCAATTACAAGACAAAGACAATTAAATTAGCAAGCAAGGTAATTAACACAGTCCGTTCAACCTCCAACTCGAGCCCGACTTCGCATGTCTAAAGTGCATAATGTCAACGGAATATAATCAATTAGTCTTAAAGAATTTCACTGCGCAAGTTTAAATTGTAATGTGCTCAGGGTCCCATCTAAACAAATTGCCTTAAATTGTTTTTATTGATATAAGTATTCTGTTTTAAAGTTGATATCTAATAATCATGGTAGATATGTATAACAATGTCCCCAGTAGTAGATTATGTACATCTTATCAACCTTTACCCAAATTCCCATCCCACTAATATTAATAATGAAAACACTTTATGACTCTAATATACTAACCCATCAAAAACTTAACCATTTCATATCCATATAAGGATATCTAATTAAAAAAATTATAATATTTATATACTCCAATCATACTAAATAATAAAGAAATCTACTATGATTAATCAATCCATTACGCCATATTTAAAAAAAAATTAAAAAGAATGTTGTCCTCTAGTCAACTCTGATACACACTACTTCCAAACAAAACTCTAACCTAAAGCCCATCTAAAAATTAACTTATGGAGGTTCCAATTTTTCATTGCTACTAGTAATATAGAGTTTTTATTTTTTATTTTTTTATTATTTTTTTTTGCTACTTAACACCATGTCGCTTTCAGGGTCTTTTCCTTCTTTTCATTGAGTTTTGTGATTAATCTATGCATCATTGGTTTGTAGTTATCAATCTATTTCTATTGTTGATTCTTAGTTCTCAATCTTTTTTATATAACATACCCTTGGAATCATATTGTGCTTTTGCAAATATTGTAATCCTTACATTTCCTTTTTTTTTCAAACTGATTGTTTCCCTTGTAAATTCTCAAATTCAGTTGTTGCTAATCTTGGATTATGAGATAAAAATAATAGACATCGCTTACTTGCCCAACCAATGTAGAAGTTGTTGATTTCTCACCAAAACCTTTCTTACTATCACCATTCACCTCTAAAAGGGCTTCAGAATTTCTGAGTTTTTTTTTCAAATACGCCGCATGTCAGAATGTCTGAGTTTTTTCAAATAAGCTGCATGTCTCAATACTAATTCTGATTCAGTACTATTGTTCGATCTCCCACATCTTCTCATGCTTCTTTAATCGGGCTTTAAGTTGAATTCCTAACATCCTAGTAGTTCTTCTTCCCCAATTTATGATCTTTCTAAAACATTTCATGGTTTTGCAACCAACCTCACAAACAAAACAACACTCATCAATTGTTGTGGCTTCTTGAAGTCATGCCACCCTATGATGTATGTTGTACATGACACCCACTTCTCTGAGGCATATTCATGACAGTATTACTCGTCATTGAGGACTAACTATAACTATCCTATTCGAATTTATCACTGGAGAGTATCTCTCGCGTACTTAATTACCACATAACATCCATAATACTCTTTTCCAATGCACTTGTTTTTTTATAATTCCATGCCATGGAATTTATCAAAATATCATAAATAAAACTTAAATAAAAATCAATATATTTTTCTTCACCCAACTTTGATTTTTATGGATAATACTTTTATGGATTTTTATGGATAAAAATCAATATTTTTTTTTTCAGCCAACTTGGTTAATTTTTTTTTTTAAATTATTACTGTTTCATTTACGGATTGTCAATAGCTGTTGATTCTCATGGATGCATTCTCAGAACTAAATTTTACAAAACGAAAATGCCAATACACTCATTGCCAAAATGAATTCTCAGAACAAATTTTACAAACGAAAATGCCACTACACTCATTTTCAGAATGAATTCTCAGAACTAAATTTTACAAAAATGGAATGCCAATACACTCATTGCCAGAAGGAATTCTCAGGACTAATTTTACAATACAAAAATGCCAATACACTCATAGCCATGTTTAAAAATGCCCTCAATCAGATATAAACATAGAGTCATATATAAATTCCCACATTAAACAAAACGCCCACAATCATATACAAAAACGCCCACCACAATTTATAAACGCCTACAAAAATACAAAATGCCCACAATAATATATAAACGCCCCCATCATTACAAAACACCCATAGTCATATATAAAAATGCCCATCACAATTTATAAATGCCTACAGCAATACAAAATACACAAAATTCCCACGGTAATATATAAATGCCCCCATCATTACAAAACGCCCATAGCCATATATAAAAATGCCCATCACAATTTATAAATGCCTACAACAATACAAAATGCCCACAGTAATATATAAATTCCCCCATCATTTCAAAACTCCCATAGCCATATATAAAAACTCCGACAGTCAGATATAAACGCCCACAGTCATATATAAATTCCCACATTAAAACAAAACACCCACCGTAATTTATAAATGCCTAAAGAACACCAATAAGAAATTGCAGCCAATAGTAAGAGAATGCTAGAGCCAAGGATAACTCATCGAAAGGATTGCGGGGTTATAACAGTCTAGGCATAGAAAACAACAACAAGGAAATGGGATAATCCTGAATTTAACACATCAATCATCATCATAAGGATTCATATACAACTTTAAACAATTTTCCTTTTATTCTTAAAAAAACAAATGCACTTGCATACCTATGACCGACGGTGAATAACCCGAAGACACTATCCCGCACTTAATCTCCGTGACACTCCCGCTCGTCGATCGCCGAGACCTCACTGGTACCTCCCATCCTACACTAAGGGTACTCTGCTTCCCCCTTAGCCCCCCCAGCCACAAAGGGGCCACACACTATAATAACCCGAAGACTCTATCCCGCACTTGAGCTCCATGCCGCTCCAGCTCGCCGACTGTCGAGACCTCACCGGTACCTCCCAGACAACGCTAAGGGTACCCTGCTTTCCCCTTATCCCCTCGAGCCGCAAAGGGGCCACACACTATCCAGATGGTACGTCTAGCTCCCAGCTCGACTCGCAAGGCTGAGCTAGCACTCCTATCCGAGATGGGAAATTCCAACTCCCCACAAGTAATCAGTTAAGTCACAAATCCGTCAGCGTAACGTTACGCTAACAACCGATCCCCCTCTTACTTCTCTTCCCTTTCTTTTATAGAGTTTTTTTAGCACTTCCATCTTTCCCTAAATCACATTTAAATTAAGTTTTAATAAAAATCTTCTAAATATTCTCC